>NCQT01087332.1:1751-12555 GCA_002740465.1 Stenocereus thurberi | reverse complement strand
ATTGCCCAGAATCGAAATTGAAATTAAAAATGGCGAAGAGAGAAGAATGCTAAAGCACAGAGAAAATGAATGATGGCGCATATAATCTCTTTAGTGACTTGAAAATTTGGTGACACAAATTGCATCAACCAATTTCCCAAATTTGGAGACGAAACAACATCAAACAAGGAGGCAACTGAATAGTGACAATGAGGGGACAAAGGAGTTCCCGACTAGTCTTCTCTCTCATGTGATGGGTTTTCAGCTTTGGCATGCAATTATGAAAGATGGTAGTAGATGTTTAGGCATGGAATCATGAGTGGGGAAGATGCATAGAAGATCAAAGATGGGTAGAGTAGCTTTTGGACCTAAGATATTTTAGGAAGAGGGGAAAAAAATGAATGAGGGAGGGGATTAGTAGGTTTCTAAGTGAGTAAACTCAAAATATGCTTGACATATCATATCAATGGTAGCAAAAAGATATAAAAATCACTTTTTTCCCCTAAAAAGGGGAATAGGGAGCGAAATTATCCTCGGTCCCATCCCCTCCCTAGCAGGGATGGAGTTTCATCTGACGTCCCCACCCTGTTGCCTATTGGGGATAAGGAATTTTCCCCAAAGTGAATCAGGCCTTATTAGAGATGGGAAATCCTTATCCCATTGCCATCCCTAGATGCATTAAGTATATGATTCTCCTAAACTTTTATCTTTAGTACTTGTTACCAAATACCAACAATCAGTGCTCTTTAGTAAAAGATCATTATTACACATTCTGTGCCATTCATCATCATTGAGCTTTAAGCATTATACCATTCAACATTGCCCATTTGTTTCAATGATACGACCTAGCATAACTGGTAAAGAGTGGTAAAAAGTCACAAAAAGCATAAGTAGTTGTAAAACGTTGCATAAAAGAGGGGATAGGGAGAAGTAAGCAATGATAGACTATTGTAAGGAACGATAAACAATGTGTTGCAGTAAAACAAACAAGCCCATAGTATTCAGTACCTTTTAGTACATCTGCGACACCTCAATGTCTAGATTTTGATTGAATGTGATATGATGCAATCATGATTACATAGTTTATAGTAATCACAACTACCAAGTGGTTGCTATTTACAATACTCTCCCACAACCAAACAAGATAATAGAAATACAATCAAAACTTATTTGCATTACAAGATTATTTACATCCAACTAGACATTACCTATATAGCATCTTCAACAATAATGAACTCCTATTAACATTACTTATCACATTAAGTATCCTTGTTATGGGTTTATAGAAACATGCCCTAATTCTTGTATACAATAGTTTCATAAATTTCCTACTTGGTACCAACACAAGTTTGTTCAAGTGATTTGACACTTATTTTTCTTAAGTAATGTCTTCGCTTCACATCTTGTGAATGAAGAAAATCTGTGATGGGAGAGTTTTACCTCTTATTAAGTCAACAGTAACTCGACTCCAGTGAAATAGAGGTTCTAAGACCCAAAAAAATTTCCTACTTGGTATTGACATTTTTCTACTTAAGTCTTTCAAAGGTCCACTTATTTTTGTTTGTGTCTCACAACCTTTTAAGCAAGATAGGTTCGCTCAAAACTAATTCTATAGGACATTACATAGTCTATAAGCATTACATAAGCATGTAATTAATAAACATACTTGTTTTAAATTTTTATTTACATTGGTATACTTATTCAAATAAGAACTTGATCCTTTTTTCATGGGGACAACTAAATAGGGGAAGGTAAGAAAGGGCGAGAGGGGATATGGGAATGAGATTTCGTTCATGTCTCTAGAGGGATTTGAACCCTTACCTCTTTGGTGTAAAGTAAGACAAGTAACGTCGAACCACCCGTGTAATGGTTAAGTATACACATGTTTTGTTGTTTGCATATGGACATGATGTGAATGCTTATATGTGGCGTTGCACTTTAATTAAATGAACATGTATGCTTCCTTCATTCCCAAATCAAAGTCAAGTCTTTTCTTAACAATGTCTTCTTTGTAATATTGAATAGTTAAAATACATTTTTAACAAATCAAAATTGAGAATAAATATTTGGAAATAGAGCTTTGATAGCATTGTAGGACTATTAAATGCAATATTTCTTTTAATAATGATTAGGGTATGGCATAAAAGAAGTTTTTTATAAGCTCATTGTGCATGTAAGTGATGTGCGTTGATGATGCGTATAAGAATAGCAGTTTGATCTGATGGGCATCAATGTATATAATTTCATTTAACAAGCTAGTATCGATTTACTTTTAAGGTGGTAAGTGGGATCTCCTTACATGGATCTAATGTGGTATTTGGTTGAAAGTAATGCAATCACAACGCAATGGAATCAAATATGTAATGTAATTATCAATGTGATGGAATGAGATAATAATTACATTACAATGTTGGATTACAAAGCTTTTACAATTGCAGTGAAATGAATTGATTTACAAATAATACTTCATTTTACATGTGGCATGATGTACTTACAATTCAATTCATTTCTATTTTACCTACTTTAATTATTTATAACTTTGTTGATAATTATCATCCAATATTTGATCATCATGATTATGATGCTTACATGAGACTTGTTTTACTCTATTTCCTCTAAATTACAATAATGTAATGTTGTTCAAGTTTGGCAAGTTGAGAGAGATGATGGTGATGATGATGATGTTGTTGTGTGTATGTGCACGCATGTGCGTGCATGAGAGAGAGAGAGAGTTGTCTACAATGTACAAAATACAGTTATAATAATATAATCATGGTTTGGGTTAAACCTTATCTAATATGGAGAGGAGAGATGGGGGTGATGGGGTTTTAAACTTTTAAAAACGTGGTGGTATAGTACTAACATATGGGAAATAGACGAGACACAATGGAGAGAACAAAAGAAAAATTCTCCAAATATTATAGCATATGGTTGGGTGGACTTTGATTCAAAGATATGACTAAGAAAAAGCCAAGTAATTAAATTCGCATAGATTGAAGTAAATGTAATTACAATGCAATCTTGATTACATCTCTTAATGGTAACCAAATATAGTAATGGAATTATCATTACCATTGTGATTCATTACCACTCTAGTTGCACATAACTAAACGAGCCATTAGTGCTAAGTGGAGGGCTTAAGAGCTACATTTTCATTTGATTTTTTGTGCTTTCTCATTTGATGGGTATGCTTTTTTATTTGATGAGCACTCTTGTTCAACTTGAAAATGATGTATTTTATTCTCTTTATTATCTAATATAGCCTCACAAATAAGTAATTCAGTTAGAATTTTAATATATTATTTTTTGTAGGAATTGTGAAAAAATATGAAAAATGAATGAAATGCTCAACTAGGTTAATGGAATGTGATTGGAGTAAATTAAGAAGAAGAAGGAGGAAAAAAAGGCTCATAAGGGCCATTCTACATCCCATCCCAAGCGCTCTCTTCTTCTCTTCCTTTTCTCTCTCCCACATAGGCCTAGCCTATTACTTCTCAAACCCAAATAGCCTCCCTTTCCTCCTCCCTCCTCACACTATCTCGCTGGCCCCTTCTTCCACACCAACGGCCCAAGAAAACCCAACGAACTTCTCCCTCCCTCTGCTTTCTTTAGCAGTCAAGTTGGCCTACTATGCTCCCTTTTCCCTGACCCAGTATGTGTCTCCTCAGCTTTCCTCCTTTTCTCTTTGAATTGGGTCTGCTTTTTTTCAGTAATTCTATATTACATACCTATATACCGTACTTAGATACATACCTAGATAAGAGACATCATATAATTGGCCTAAATCTTTACTTCATTTTCCCAACCCAATAACAATTTTCGTAATTCTGTAGGCCCAATCGATTAGAAAAAGGTATATTGCAAAGAGTAAAAGGTACACTGTAAATAAGAAAAGATACACTACATCCAAGAAAAGGTACATTGTAAGAAACAAAGGGTACACTGCAGGAAAGAAAATGCATACTGTAGAATAGAAAAAACACATTACTTTGGGGAAAAAGAAACCCTACAATATATGAAGCGCGCGCCCATTACACCATTACAGGGTGTGTACAATGCTAGATATATGGTTGTATCCAAGAAATTTCCGCTTTCTTTGCTTCCCTTAGTTCAGCCCTCGCCCTCTTCACTTAAACAGCGTGCACAGTGCATGTGCCCACAGTTTCTGCATTTCTCCTCATTCTCTTTCTTAGCAAAACCCAGAAGCCTTGAGACCCCCCTTTTTCTTGCTGATGCTTTATCTTCTTCCTCAGGTTGCCATGATACATGCCTCCATTCATCTGTACTATCTCTCTCTTCATTCATTCCATTAATTCATCATCATTTCAAGCAACTAAAAGGAGGTTACAAGGCCGTAATTGATGATTAATGGAGGCAACCAACAACAAGTATCCGAATTTGGGAACCATACAATGAGCCATAGGGCCAAGCAAGAGGGTAGAGGAGTTTAGTTCGAGTCTTATTTTTTTCCTTTCCTTTTCGTTTTGGTTCGATAGTTTCAGCTCTAATTTTTAGGCTCTCAGATTCATTCAATTGGATTTTGGTTATGTTTAATTCGAGAGGATGTTTGAATTTGAGAGTTGAGATTGCAAGTGTTTGATCATTCTTCCCTGCTGCTTAGTTTCAATTCAAGGGTTTGGATCATTCTTTGCCATGTTTTGGTTACTGATTGGTAACACCTTTTTTAATTTGACATTATTATCTGTTGAATTTTGTTGCTTTGGCTTTACTAATGTTGAATGTTGATTAATGCTATTTCTTGCGTGAATAAATCACCTTATTGTTACTTTTGCCATTGTCATTGGTTGGTTTGGTTTTTGATTAGGTTTGATCTTTAAATTGTTTATAGAATCTGAATGATATTTTTTTGTTCACTACCTTAATTTTGTTGGCGAGTCATTTTCAGTATGAGCATGCTTTGGAAGTCTAACAATGAGAATCGTTTTTTGTGATTTCGTCCCTTTTTTTGTTTTCCCCCCTTGTTATGAACTTCGCATTTTCGTATTATCTAAAACGCATCTATGTATAGTGTTCAGTACTCCGCATTTTTGAAGTGAGGAAAAATGTGAAAAGTTGTCCCTTGTTAGAATTCGAAGGGACTATTCTCCGCTTCATAAGGAGACATGTTACTTAGGGTTATGGTCAGCTTAGAGGCTATTAATACGCTAGTGCTTGCTTCCAGCCCATTCTAAGATATTTATGCAGCATTGGCCTAGTCACACATGTGGCAGTTGGTGGTTCATCTGTTATGTTGCCAGGAAAAATAGTCTTTCTCTATCACCTCTGTTTTTTCAATAAGACACAAAAGGAACTCTTTAGGTTTGGTCACCATAGAATTCATAAGGGCTTATTAATCTTGGAAAGATATTTGCTATAAACTGTGAGCAACTTAGGCATATAGGACAAATAATTCCTTAGGAACAGTTTCTAAACATTTCAGCATTTCTTCTAATCCTAGTTTAATCATTTTTCTTAACATGTACAGTTTAGTGAGAAAAAATTTTTTATTGAAACTTAAATTTGTAATGTTCATTGCCTATTACTTTATGGAAAAAATATAAAAGAGAAAAATTGAGTGGGGCCATTTTACTTGGCAAGACACTAAAATAAGCGAATTTCATAATATGAAAAAACTACAATCATTACATTCGACCTACCACAACAACAAATTATAATGGTTGTTGTTATTAAATGGTATCACAAGCCATAAACCATTCACAACATAGATGTTGACAACAATTACTTCACATATGTTTCAAAGGGGCGTAAGGATGAATTGATGGTATCATGAGCAGCTCATGTTTTCTCCTTGCTGTTATACCAATGCTTTCGTCCATATTCAAGTCGTTAGATCTAACTTCACTAGGCAACTTCCAATGGAAATGGTAAAGCAGCGTAGCTAGTAAAAGCTCAACATTAGTCATGCCTTGCCCTAGGCCTGGGCAAATTCTCCTACCTGCCCCAAAGGGGATTCGCTCAAAGTGGTTGCCCCTATTATCGACTGTGGAGTTCTCAACTCTCTCTGGATAAATGCTTTCAGGCTCCATCCAATACTTAGTGTCTCTTCCAATTCCCTATGTGTGGATAAAAATTCGAGCTTTGGATGGTATTTCATAACCTTGAATTTCGCATCGCTCCATTGATTCCCTAGGGGCCAAGAAGGGCACCGGAGGGTGAAGCCTTAAGGTTTCTTTGGCCACTTGTTTCACGTATTTGAGATCATGTAAGCTTGGTACATCAACAATTTCTTTCCCTTCTAACTTCAGTACTTTCCTGATCTCATTTTGGGTCTTCTCCACTACTTTTGGGTTTTTTAGTAGTTCATACATTGCCCATTCCACTGTAGTTGAACTTGTCTCACTTCCTACCATAAATATCTCCTATAATTATACAATAATATTGGTACTAAAACAAGAAAAATTGCCCATAATTCAAGGTGACCTAATTAGCTTGTTTCATATTATCTGCCACAATATCTTTGTGGTGCAAGTTGTATATTTTAGGTAACGTGAGCTACATATTTGACCAGATCTCGTGTAGAGTAAACCCAATAGGTTATTTATAGAAAGGGGATGAGGAATACATTGATCATATTAAGTCAAATGAAGGTCTAACCCACAAAGTGACCACATTCGTAGAGCAAGTTCACGATTAACCACAATCATATTAAGGATAAGTTTAGAATCATACTCCCTCCATGTACACTAGTATCCAAAGCAACAGAGGCAAGTTCACCATTAACCATAAGTTTATCTTCCCTAAAATCAATTTTAAAGATGAGTGATTATATATGTCTTTTCACAAGATACTTTTAAATATCTTATCTTTATGTAAATTAATGTGTTTTATGATTTAGAATCTTTGAATTTTCAATGATTACATTTAATTATAGACTGCTAAGCTTAAATATTTGTCAGCTACCCCGACGAGTATAAAATGATATGCTAATCGGTTCAACCCTATTTGTAAGGACATATGATATGCATAACTTAAAAACCATGGTGAATTATGGATAAAAACGTACTTTTATACAATTTATAAGTTAGAATACGACTCCACTATTGGATCACTACCATTATTTTTCAAGTTAAAACATAACAATATGAATTTTGTGTTAAAACAAGAAAGTATTTTGTAGTAAGACGTTTATCATTTTGTTTTAAAGATTAACGTCTAGCATGAATGTTAGGACTATAAATAGTTTGAATTTTTTTTCCCTGTTCGGACTAGTGAGTCCATTAAAGTACTCTTAAATTAGGATGCATTAGGGTGTAGCTTAAGACTTTGTTTTTAATGATTTAAAATTTTCTTTTCATTTTTTTGGTCAAAGATAATGCCAAGTGCAAACTAATGCTCTTGAGAATTAGTAAACAAAATTAATAACAATATGATTTTGGCCAAAATTAATTGAGTCAATAAGTTTTGTTCCAACCGCATTTGAGAATAAATTTGGTCTACTTCGGCCAGTCCTGGTCTGGTCTAAATTTTCTTAGTCCGGTCCCGATCCGATCTGACCCTTATTTGGTCCAGCCCTTATAGAGGGCTCCATACTTTTTCTCTTAATCGGTCTTCAGTTCAACTCGGTCTGATTTGCTCTGGTCCGCGTTTGGATCAATGAACACTCCTAATGGCATCTATTATAATATGCAGTATATTTATTCTAAGTTGTATGTACAATTACTACGAATAAAAATTCTAAAATTACCTTGTTTATAGTATGGGTACAAAAATGCTAGTTCAATATGGCGACATACCACAGATATTGTTGGATGCAATAATGTGCATACTGGAGGTGAATTAATTGTTAAATTTTAATTTAGATTAGAAAGATAATTAGATTTAAAAAACAAGTCAGGTATAAAATCAGTAAGAAGATTTATTCCTATTTTGTAGAATTAGTGATAAAAGGGGATTATATGAGTGAAAGTAAACTGTACATATCACTTAGATTTAATTTATATTGTAAAACAAATAAGTGACAAACTAATTAAAAAATCATCTTTAGTAGCAATAAGACATATGGGCATAATTGAAATTTTTTAAAATACATTTTATAGAAACATCTAATTTTTAAAATAATTTTTCTAAAAGTAACTAATTCAAACAGCTAATTCACATAACTGATTGAGACAATTTGTAATTACAATCAATTAAAGTAGCTAACAATTATTTGTCAAACTAATGTTAATCTACCATTAACTCAAGGATTAAATCTCCCAATATAAAATTAACTAGTCTATTGTTGTTTAAATAGACAAATAGTTTGATTAAACGGAAGTCGAATATGACATGAATTATTTCTGACGACCTAACAGGAGTCAAATCCAACCTAACTCTGTTGTCCATATGACTACATTGGAATTGAAATTACTTGCACAAACAGCGTAATGTGGCCCTACATGACGGACTCACTTAACTATAGACTGAGAACTGAAATGTTCTTAATTCGATTACAAATGTACTTAAATTAGCCCCAAAAAAATATACTTATTAATTCGATAACACCTACACTGTATCAAATAAAAAGTCTAGGGACAACACTTTGATTTCCTTGCACGCGAAAAATAGGGTTGCTCAACGTGAATTTCTTATGTGTTTTTGGGACCATGTATTTTCATTGCTTACATTTAACTAAGAGGGAGCACATACTCTCATTTCTTATGTGGCCAGCGGCTTTTTTAACTGAAAGGAAAAAATTTGGCAATATTTTCGAGATACCTAAGATATAGAAAAGTTTCACAACGTTTTCTAGATGGAGGGAGTACAAAATTGATGATAATATATTATACAATTGTTTAAGAACTATCTCAATTCTCAATTAAAAATTCAATTTAATGATTGAAGATTTAAAAATAGGTTTTACGTTTGAACATCTTCTTTTCAGCTTGAAATGTGGATAGTTTAAAGTCTCCTCTATATTTTGCATGATAATTTAATGTAGGGGTTGCTGGGATTTAAAATTGAGACATTTCACTAAGAAAAGGCTCTGATATCATTAGAGATGGCAAGGGGTTAGATTTGAATTAGATCTATTTAGATTGAGATTTATTCTGATTTTTTCGATCCTACTCTAAATGCAACTAGATCCATTGGATCTTAAAAGTTGAGATATATTGTTAGATTCATTGGGTCTATGGATCTCAAACAAATCCTAAATGGATCTACAACCTTACAAAAGCACGATATGAGTTTAAGACATGTAGCAACCATTTCAAAACATATTAACACAATTTTTAATAAAGGGAATGGGAAAAGATGAGATATAAGACAATAACAACTTTAATGTGCCTACTAATAAAAAGCGACAATTATAATAGACCATGAGACAACCAAGTCTCCTAGTCTCAAGATCATATTAATTCCCCCAACCAAAATACCAAAAACAATTTCTAAGATAGTTCATAAGATCCATAGAACTAATACTAGTCGAGCAAGATATTACATGTTATGAGCAGAAATATTGGAACCCATCAATATCAATCCGAAGCCCTAAGTTCAAAGATGTCAAAATTAGTGAACAATTCTTTCATTTAGTTAAAATAAGCTCGTAGTATAAATTTTAAACTCAAAATTACTTCATTTAGTTAAGCTTTTTCTCTATTATGAAATTTAATTAAATTTTTTACTACTAAAGCAGTCCAATTGACATTTTTTTCCACTAAAATAACATTAATAGTTTGAATCAAAAATTGATCATCTAATACGAAAGATTATAAAAAAAAATTTAAACATGAATTCTAAGCTCCAAATTATTTCATTTGATTAACATTTATCTTTACTGCGACAATTGGTACCGTGGAGATATATATTAACTGAATTATTGTAGTGAAGATAAATATTAAATCTATGAATACATTTTAAACTCAAAATTCATATTCGAGCTCCTTTTAATATTTGTTATCAAATAGTCAAGTTTCAATCTAAATTGTTGAAATTAAATTTTACTATTAAATTCCAAGCGACCTCAAAAAGTGATTTATTTTAATTTTATATATTATCCAACTGTATTGTTGTCCTTTGATACTACTAAGGGGTGTATGAAATTTAAGTGAATAAGGTTAGATGTTTATTTATTGGGTACATATGTACATCCCTAAAAATAAATACTAACAATGCATAGTAGGTCAGCACGAAGAGAGAGGTGTAAGTTTAAAAGAATATGAGAATAATGGGATCCATCTTTAGACTCTTTTAGGATCCAAATCTACTTTAAGATTCATTGGATCCAAAATGATGGGTCTAGCCCTATACAAATGGGGCGAATATGATGTATCTGGATTGGATTCAAAATCCATTTCCACTCCTAAATATCATGTTCAAAAATCATGTCAACTAAAAGTTTTAAACTGGTAGTTGAATGCTCAGGTATAAACTATATACTATGACAAAAATCCCAACATTGACATGATTGATTACCTGGAGGTGATGTCAAAAACAAGCCCGAATAGGTTCTCGCTAAAGTTGACCACAGACCCTTCCTTCTTCCTCCGTGGCTATGGACTTAACAAGGTTGGTAACCTCCTCCTCCCTGATGGCCGAAACAACTGGACCCGCTTGACGGTGACGATCTCTAGGGTGGCGATTTCCGCACTTGCCACCAGTACTCTCCATATGGAGCAAAGGCAATCTCAGTGCACCCATAGAACATGTGTTCAAACGTGATGATGCTCGGCCTACTGCAAAGCACCGCATCAGGGCTCCTCATCACCTCCCCGGCCAGGTCAGCCGACGAGACGATGATGGTGGGACTTCCCCAAGGCGCAGGAGCATGAGGGGATCGTACACCCTAGCTAACTCAGCAAATAGTTGGTGGGGTGGGGTGTCC
>NCQT01087329.1:318-11188 GCA_002740465.1 Stenocereus thurberi | reverse complement strand
TTGGTAGAACTTTCTGAAATACCTTATCATCTACCTAAAACTTTAGGAATCTCCTTCTTTATCAGCATAGCTTCTCTGTCAGTTCTAATAGTCTATTTTCAAGAGTCTTCTGATGTAAGTCACCTTATTGAATGTTGAAGAAGATCTTCATGACCCAAAAGATGATTTTGTCGTCAATGTTTGTGTCATTTTACCTTGATGTTTCATGCAAATTTCTCTACTAGTATTTTGACCACATCCATCACTAGGAGTTCCATGTAAATGTGAATGTTGTCCTAGGTTGCGAAGTAATGCAGTCTCAAACTCAACAGAGTTGGATCCATTGATATTTTTAGATGCTTCAATGAACTCAACTGCTTTGGTTCAAAATTGATATTCTCATTAAAAGAAAAGAACCTTGTTACTAGTGGGAGGTGCTCACTACTGGTTCATCACCTTGTGCACTAATGGAGACTATTGTATGCCCTGCCAAGTGCTCTGATACTATTATGAGCCATAAAACACACTATGCACGTGTCCGGGTTCAACAGGTAGGTGAAGTCAACAAGCTACAGGATTTAACCTTTCAATGAATCATAAGGCCCCATGTAACTAGTCCGTAATTGTCCTAGGATAGTTGATCTCTTACTGCCTTGACTAGAAAAGCGCTTTAAAATGCTTCATAACCCATTTGAGACTTTGGTTATTTCCTTATTCTGCCAGCACAACTCTTTTGTCGACCTTATATCACCTTAACATGTACTTGAATTTTCCTTCTTAATGCTTGCTTGGGTTAGCTCTAACCATATATTTAATGTTTCTTCTAACTCACTCTAATATAATTAGACAGTGCTTGAGATTATGCCCTTATCAAAATGTCCTCATCTGATATTCTTAATGCATTACATGATCTCTGCTCGTCAGACTACTCAAGGATCTGCTCCCGGTCGATAATGGACAATAAAATAACCTTGGTTAGGGATGGGAGTGGTGAAATTCTTAGCCAAGCACATCATTGCATACAAGAGAAATGAACAATGAGAGTAGAAAAACCTAATAATTGAGAGATTATCATGGGATGGTTAGAATAAAGATAATCATGAGTGTATCCAGAATTTTGAAACATAATACCACAAGAATAATGGTTTATAATTATTGATTATAAGGGATCCAATGCATAGTTATCCAAGAAGAATGATAGCCTGGTTACCTTCGAGTTTTAGCTGATGATTTAAAAACAAGATGGCGAACAACTGAGTTCCAAAAGGGTGACTTTCTAGATACCATTGATAGGATAAATGGAATCAAGAGAGTGGCCAAATAAAATAAAATAGCTAGAGAAATAGATTTGATAAACAAGGTATAATGGATAAATAAATAACTTGAGTAAGCAGGATCGAATGAATAGATAAATGGAGTAAATAGGTTGCAGTGGGAACATGCCTTTGCTCATATGGAGGTACTATAATAGGATTAAATAAGGATTACTGAAGTTTACTTATGAGGATATAAAATTTAGGTGTGAGAATTGCAAGTGCAATAAATAGATCAATAGATTGGACCGGTAAAGTGGAATGGATAAGTAAATAGATTGAACAAATTACATTAGAAACATGCCTTTCCTCATATGAAACCAGTTCAAGTGCAGCAATAACATTGAATAGAAAAGCAGGAGCATACTTATGAGCATGTAAGATATATGTGTGGGAGTTGAAGTTCAATATAACGAGAGTAAGAGGATTATAACAATCACCCATACTAATGAGAGATGAATCACCTTATGAATTCATAGCAAGTCATACAAGGGTATCATTACACATAAATGGAGTATATGATATATGTGTGAACATGCTCTCAACAATCAATGAACGAGATATAGGTATTCAACAATGAATAAAAAAGATATAAGACACATATGTGAGTGTGCTCCTAGGAGAACGAATAAAAGATGATATATTGATAACCATTACAAGAAATACTATATAGAAAGCATTCTTGCAAAAGATAAGTGGTACTTGGCATGGTTTAGATGTCAGATGCAGCCCTCAAAGCAATGATCTGGACAAAGAACTACTACAAGGCAAGTGAGTGCTATGAGCAACGAAATGATACCCTGAACAATCCAAAGGATAGGGTAAAGGTAGGTAAATGACTAGATATAATAGGAGCATTGCCAATGTAAGGTCTTAGCGACAAAAACAGATGTTCCCTTTCCATGACAACTTGTCACATTACATACAACCCATATAATATTGAGTAACATACCATAAGCTACCAACCTGTCATCAACTGTCATAAGTACTCATTGCAATGTCCACCATATATTGATTCGACCCAAAGATATAGCCCCACAAGGCATTTTCCCTATCTAGAGGGGTATGTATACCTTAACAATGTAATAATCTCTTAGGAAGGTGCAAAAGGCATTCCCACATTGGGTTTTAAATGTCACTGTATTCGACATCAAGCATGCTAATGTGCCTCAGTGAAACCCTTAATCCTGGGACAAAACGGACAGAGTTTTACCTACAACTGACCAAATCTAGGCTTAAAGCCTTACAATAGATACTTGAAATGGAAAGAAACATTTTAATAGCTCAACGGCCACATGTCGGAGTTCAGAAGCCAATGTTTTACAAATCCAGAGTACACAGTTGTAACATTTGAACAAATGAGAGAAATGAACATATAATACAACTCTAAAATAAATAAAAGCATACATCCATATATATTAACTTATACCCAATAGCTTATTCAACTGGTCCAGCATAGCTCATAGACACCTTATAGCTCACAATGACCCTTAAATCTTTAGCTCTATTGAGCTCTGCAGAGGTCATAAGATAGGAGGCTTTATAAATAATAAGTGAATAGGAGCAAGAAGTGAGAGTATGCAATAATGAGATGTGAACACAGCAATGACTGAACTGTAAGCAGAGAGGATCAAATATTCTTGCAAATTACACAGGCACGCACACTGGAGATCATTATAGGCTCCACTATATAACAAGCGAGGTAAATGATCATGGTTGTTTAGTTTGAGTTGCTAATAAGAAAAGTTAGCCAAGTGTTGGGTTAAACTGGATCCCACTCGTTCTATAACTTTGCTACCACATCACGAATTGAGCTAAACTGGTACCTTTCTAAACTGAGCAATCTAATCCTATATTCTGTCCAAATGGTCTCGATATCACTGTCTCTTATAGAGAATGCCATAGCGGAAGATGGCAAGTAAGCATGGTTAAGGATATAAGATTCAAGTAGTATAAGATATGGCGTACCATACTTCTCCGATTCTCTACATCACCTAATACTGGGTCATTGAATAACACACAACTAAAGTACATAATACATCTCCAAAAATCCCTTAAGAGTATGATGTGCACACTACCAAAGTGCATGCAATAAGTGTACATACATATCACTTCTTCAGCTTCTTTCCCTTACATTCTACATGCTCCCATGGAAACTCTTGCTAAAACGAATACTCTAGAAGTTTCTTCCATTGCTCTTAATACTAGAATAGTTTCACCACCTTATTATCTCACTTATTTCCCACCTTGTTTCCTTGTAATGTTGCTATGCTCTCTACATTGGTTCCATGGAATCATTGATATGCTTGCTAAAACGCAATAACATGGAGTCTTCTACTCCTGTTAGCTTGGTAACCCATGCCCAAGTGCTCATGCATATTGACTATGGTAAGGTCGAGTTTACTTAACTCCTTGTCCTGATGTAGCCCTCATCAAATCCTTCCGTTGTCCGGGGAATGTACACATAATCCAATACTAGAACAATCAAACTAGGATTATACACAAGGGTTCATCTCTTACTCCGTATGATACCCCAACGTTAGGTATGCTCATATATCTTAGAAGGATTCCCAATAGATTGTCATGATCTGAATAAACCTTATTGGAATGTGCCCATTAGGGCGATAAACTCTATGATGCTGATAATGAACACTAAGGGGCAACTTTAGGTACTGACCACAACTGTCTATAGAGGTATGGACCATAATTATGACTATGAAACTTGTAATAGAGGTCATACAATGGGCTACCATGCTAACATGTGGTAAAGAAATATGGGTGGTCACAACAATACTCAACATCCTGTGAGCTGCAGAAGGACCTATCGACCATACAAACATAAAAGATGAATATGAAAGGGGTAAACAATTTACGGGGTCTCAAATCTCTAACCATGCTATAATAACTCTCACTGACCCATCTCATCAACCTCCCATCCAAACTCTTGATACCTTATAATCCCATTGAAATAAACTCATAATCCTGCTCTGATACCAACACTTTAATGCCCCACTGCACCTATGTCACTATTTATCTCCATAATTTCTATTACAACTGATAAACACAAAGAATGGGGCGTTACCGCCGTCACGAAGGATAAGGCTCTATACACCATTACTGGATATAACATGGGTCACTTATATACATCCTCAAACTTTATCAAATCATATACAAGTGATGACTAACTAACTTAACCTTTACATCACCATAAACTTATATCACTGTCAACTTAAGTGCTTATCCAATGGTCTCCATATAATATGAACAACTAGCACTATGAACCCATCCAGATGTCCTTGGACCTTCGATTTCTTTAAGTAGAATAAAGCAAATCATGGGCATGCCTAAAACAAAACTTGAAACATTTCGAATTACGAGTCGAAGCTCAATACATACATTACTGTGTGGCAAAATGACCTTGAAACATTGGTTGGGCTTGCGCTTCGCAAATCATTTTAAGTTAAAATAGTGAATGAGATGAATGTAAAGCTGCATTGCTAGTTATTATCTGATAGTGAACTCATTCATACTGTTATGATCTATGGATAGGTGTATACCTGACAAGTTGATTAGGGACCTAACCTGAAGGCACGTGGGTAACTGGAGGGCCAATGCCCTACAGATGATAACTGGCGGGGTCACTAATTAAATGATAAATCACTGCATAAACTGATTCATTGATGTATTTACCAAAATATTATAATTTCAATAAATACGTGCTAATTTCTAAGATACAGACAATGAACGCACCTAGTATCTTTTGAATGTAATCTGTCTTGCAAAATATGTTTTTGATTTGATAAATATGTTGTGACTTGATAAGACTAATGCATAACGGGGAACGATAACTAGGCCTCGATTCCATTTCATAATGTCATTGTAGGTATGTTTAATTAATAAATGATCCTTACTCACATAATTGCGTAAGTAAAAATATGTTTAATAAAAATTGAGTAATTAAATGATATACATAACTTGGGTATTTCAATATAACTTCAAAACTAAATTAATAAAAGTAACTAAATCCGATAAAAAGTAAATGAAAGTAAATAGACCACAATGAGATAAATGAGATTACAAAGAAAAAGGCCTTGATGGTGACAAATGGGAGAGTGATTTTGGCCTTTTCTGAAATAGGTTGCTAATACGGGTTTAAGGTTCACTGATGTATAGCTTGGTTCAAGATAACAGCGAGTACACTAGATTGGCTTGATAAATACATTTGATACATCCTAAATTAAGTACTAGAGGTTTGAGGCCAAGAGAGATATACCTTGGTTCAAAATAGCATAAACTGCAATAACTTAGTCTGATAAATATGGTATCTCAGTCAAAAATTCTCCCCACTTTCCCTATTTCATTCATAAATCCATTAGATATAGAATTCCACCTCAATGAGTCATTAAACTCAATAGAAGCTATTAAACTCACTAAACTTGGTATTTTTCTTATAAAATCCATAATTGATTCAAAGCCCATAGATAAGCTCTCAAATTGTACACTTGTCTTCTTCTTTCTCATTAATCAAGCTGAAAGCTCCATGAAAGTCCATGAATATTTACTTCCCCCTTTCAATGACCTTACTTGACCCAAAATACACAAAATGAGTGCATCATCAATCTCACCCAATCTCTATTATTGCTCTTTACACAATTACTCAAAATGCTTTCAAAAATTACCAAACTCAAAATACTCAACCAACACTCATGAAATCTTAGAGAAAATATGAAAATAATATGGACAATCTATAATAAACTTTTTAAAATTTACCTTTAAGTGTACGCTGCACAGAAATTGCAATAACAGCGTAATTTACACCGAAGCAGGTTAGTTCAATTTAAAAATTCATAACTTTCACCCTTCACCCTTCACCTAAAATGGAGACCTAAAACCCCAATATGGAAAGGTTAAGAAGTCCCCAAAAACTTTTATTTATAGCACAAAATAAGATTCCCACAATAGGGCTCCCAAAATGGGACTAGAACACAAGTGTGTTAGTTTTTGATTGAACCTGCGCAGCTCAGTAAAATAGCCATAATCCATAGAACTCAGATTAAGGCAATTCAAAAGGCATTTGAAATCTAATACATTGACCTTTCTACCCACCAAAAATAATAATTTTACAGCGGTCTGATCATTATCAGTTCAATCCCAAAGTCACCCCTATTTTCTACCATTTCTGGCCCTTGCACTTTTGCTTTCTCCTCTTTTCTCACATAAATCCTCACTTGAAATCATTCTAAATCACCACAATCAGACATAAAAAGTTCATTTAAGGCGTCATATACATAACCTGTATCAAAATAGAAACAAATGAAACAAACAAGCTTGGATTCAACTTCCACAATTCAACTCATTTTATCACACTTCCAATTCATCACCCACAACTTTAAACATCACTAAACTCAATAAAAATTGCATAATTACTATCAATTGGTTCATATAAACATAATCCATAACCTAACCAATGAATGAAACTCAAAAATACATCAAGATAGAGTTAGGATTTCACTCACTTTGAGCTTAGATACTAGAAGATGGAGATGGTGTTTGATGTTGGAGGAGTTAGGAGGGGTGGTAGTTGGTGGCTAAGGTGGTGGTGAGTTGGTGGCCACCGGCCAACAAAGCTAGCAGCAGCAGCACTAGTAGCCACAGTAAGGGTTACCGTTAGGGGCGGGAAGAAGAGAAGGAGAAGAAGAAGAGCTTAAGTGAGCTTATCTCTCTCTCTTGGCTGATATTTAAACTTGTAAAAGTAGCTTTTTGTTAATCAAAATTTAGTGCAAATGATGGTGTTTAACTTAATTTAATTGCACCAAATTTTTGGGCCATAATTTGAGCCCAAAATAAATTGTGCCGCAATTCGGGCACAAATGAATGGGCCAAACTTAATGAATTTGGGCCCAAATTTTGGCATGGTTAAAAATTAAATTTTTGTGACATTTTGAAAAACAATTTGTCACCTAATCATGTTTACTAGGGCCTAATATCAATTACCCCAAAATTATTACAATAAATGAAAATCAAATTGTAAAATGCGACCCAAAATGAATTTTCCAACCCAGGATGGTTAAATGAGATAAATAAATGTGAAAAATTAATAACATGGCTTAATTAAATAAATAAACATGATTTAGAGTCGGGCTATTACACTCCTTATGAACTGGACCACCTAAGACCAAGGTTTCTCTTTGCTTGGCCTGTTTCTTGGACTATTTTCATAGCCTCTGGAATATTTCCTGAAAGTTGGCATAGACATGCCCCTTTACCATTTGCTTTATACTTTCTTTCAATCCCTACTCAAAGTGATCCATTCTCATGTCTTCAGTAGCTACTTATACTAGGGCGAAATGGCTGAGTTCATTAAACATTTAAGGCGAAGAAATTCTTATTACTGAGCTATCTTCCTATCTTAAGAGTAGTATTAGCATCTATAAGAGCCTTCAACTGATCCCAAGTCAGCCGTGTTTCTCCCGCTCGGGGTTTCACGGTTCCCGATCAGAATTCAACCTCTCGTTGGAAATGGTAGCTGGCTATACATAACTTAAATCTCTTGGGCATTCAATGACTTCAAATATGTTTCCCATTTTCCTAAGCTATTCTTTATGGCAACAAATCAGGCTAAATAAACCTTAACCATTTTCATATGCCATTTTCCAAAGCCATTCTCTCAGAGCATTCCATGATTTTAAATATGTTTTCCATTTTCTAATTGGTAAAATGGGTCAACAATCTCACATGTACTGTCCATTACTTGATGGTGCATACTATCTCCTTCCACTTCACCGTCACAAGCATTCTTCGAATAAACCTCATCATGTGGTGATTATGGGTGACCCGATGTAGTTCCCCTGGGTTACTTAACTCCTAAACCCTCTCATAGTTGACCGTATTCCTGCCAGCCTCCTAAAAAAGAAAGTAGACAAATTTCAAAACATGGAATACCTTCCTACACTGATGTTGTAAAAGTGAGCATATATATATATACACACATACATATATATATATATATATATATATATATATATATAACACAACAATAATAATACAAGTACACTTACTGGACACATTTGCTATACTTTTGGATGCATAATGCAAACCTATGGCTCTAATGCTATCGAATGTAACACTCTACTCTCCTTATAAGAACGTTACGTCACTAGGGCTAGGTGAAGAACCCCTAAGGCGAGAAAGGAGTTGATCAAAGTGGTTCAATAAGTTATAAAGCACAACTTGAGGTATGTTTAAGTGTTTTGAAATAAAATTATAAGAGTTTCACCTAAAACTATAGTACATAGAAAGGTCAACTCAAGCTGATTGTACCTCGAAGTCTTAAGGAATTAAAACTTAGCAATGGAGTCAACATACTAGGTTACCTAACTTAGTAACTTAGGTTCATGCCATCTTACAATAGCTATACACATAAAAGTACAATAGATACATATGGAGAATGCATAATAAGCGTCAATCTATATGCTTATAAGTATTACAACATGCTTATTTATTCACAAAGTGTAATGTGATAGCACGAAAAATCCTATAGCATGCATGTGGTTCGAACTGGAGCTAGCTGTAAGTAAACTTGGACGTTATCAATCTAAACTTAGAAAATCCTGTAGCACAAAAAATCCTGTAGCACGAAACAACTTTGGACGTTATCAATCTAAACTTGGAAGAAAGGAGATAAAGAGGGGTTGAGTAATCACACGCTTAGTGAATAATCATCAACCCGAAGAAAGCAAAACAATTACATACAATACTATTATGTAATAGACACACAGAAATGGTATTTAATATCAATATATTATGCATACAAGAATATAATGTCAAGCTCTCCATCATCTTGTTCAAAAATTGAGGATGTTTCACTATTTAGCTTCCAACTGACTATTTAACAACAAAGAAATGCTTTGTTAGCTGCCAACTTGAGTTTCTTAGTAAGAAAAAAAATAATGCAAAATGACAAGGAGGTTCACTTAAACCAATGTAAATTATTATAAATCGACTTCTCTTTAAGAAGGTCATTGGTAAGTTAATAAGAGTCCTTTAAAAGGTTCTTGCACTTTTTCAAATCATTACATTAGCATAAATAAGAAGGTGCCATGTAAATACCTGTGCAATAAATCCTTACATGTCACTTTATTAACTTAAAAGGTGTTGTTTAATGACGTATGCAGGAATTCAATCCACCACCTACCTCTTCTATATTCGCTAGGTTCAAGTCAATGTCCCATGCTAAGAACACAATGACATTGATGGTGTTAATCATGTAAAAATAGGGTAGCTAAGCTCAGCAGGTTCCAAGTTTTTCTTTTTCCCTCCCGTAGTGAGCATCCACCAATGACGAATATCTTCACAATTTGTGCAATTAGCTATGACGAGGGCTAACACTGAGTAGGGTGAGCGACTACCAAGCTCACGGACTGGTTCATTATATAACTAATTAGCTTAACCAATCAGCCGAACCAGCCAGCTGCAAGAATTAGCTTAGCTAGTCAGCTAACCCATCTCCTATTAGCATCTTGAGTCTTAAGCAAAATCAACACCAGGCATGATTTGAAAGTAACAAGAACAACCATAACTTACTCATGAACGACAACCATAATTTGGCATTAATTAATTTAGTGAAATGAAAGATAAGATTACAACATATAACACTTCATAAAATTCATTAGTTTAACACATACATGCTCAATCTCCCTTGTCACAACACCACCCACACATTAACCTCAAAATCTCATTAATTTCAACAAATTATTCGATCCTTCCTTCTTCCCATAGCTACTCAATTCACCATAAATCTAATTGAAGCACATACCTAACTTCCACGGCCAAATCAAAACATTTCAATATTATAAATAAACTTTTGGGTATTAAGATTCATCCACTTTAATCCAAGTTAAGGACTCCATTAATGGGACAAATAGGCAGATTCGAAGCTAGGTTTGAGTCCCTTTACTTCCCTCCTCCTACTAGTTGTGGTGTTTCTTCCCTAGGAACTGCTACTGCTTAATTTCCTTCTTTTATGTGATGCTACAACTATTGAATTCCCCCTCTTCCTCCACCTCTCGATCTCACTTTCTCTCTCTATTTCAACCTCTGTATCTCACTCACATAGGGGAATTGGTAGAGATGGCATGGAGAAGACTGATGGCGTGAGGTGCTAAGGATAGAAGGAGCCTAACGTTGTGATTTCTGGCTGAGGGGAAGACGTTGGTAGCTTACTCATATTGTCCCTTCCTTTTTTTATCTATTAACGAAAAGACACGAAATAGCCTGGGACCAAATAGATAGGCTTGCAAGGTTCAATTATCTCCTAGCCCAATCGAACCTGTTAATCTCGCACAGCTTAATTTATGGATATTTACTAATTTCACGCATTCACATAACAAGCCACGAAATTTTAAAAGCAAATTTTTAAAAATCATTAACTTTAACAAACCCGCAAAAATTAGCCTAATTTAGCTAATATAAGAAAATTATGGCCAATAAAATTGCTAGTTTAGTTAGTTTGCTTCAACAGAAAAAAATCCACGATTATCACATATAGATATGTGCGTGTGTGTGTGTGTGTGTGTGTG
>NCQT01087292.1:1382-12173 GCA_002740465.1 Stenocereus thurberi | reverse complement strand
CACCACTGTGTCCCCCCTTCTTGTATGGTGAGTGATGACGTATGGGTGCTAAACCCACACCAATGCACCCCATGCATCAGAGCTTGGAATTTCATCATGTTTTTTTTAATCTTTTCAACCTCATGATCAAATTATGATTTTTCTAACATGAACTTTAAATTTTCACCCTTGGATTTGGGAGCAGGAAGGGACCCCCTCACCTCTTTTCAAAAACTGACTCAAGGCAAGGTTTTTGTTGACGTTTTCATTTTTCACTGAATAAAGTTTCGATCTTTTGCTTGATTTGTATTAGTTAGGGCTTAGAAATCACTAATGTGGGTGTGGGTGTGGGTAATTGGGTGACCTGACATGGTGGAAAAACCGAACCAAAAGAACCCGTTTGAGAGGGGACAAAGAGGGCCGAATACCACTTATTTCAGACCAAACATACTCCGCTCTTTTAAATTCAAACCACAATGGTATAGTACTCCAAAAATCATGAACTTTTTAGGGCAGATAGGTTAGAACGTGTTGTGTAATTTGGTTTTTGAATTGAGAAAATTGGAGTTGTATTGGGTGAGTTATGACTGACTTACCGATGACTGCCTAGACCTAGGTAGCCGGTGATAGCGTAGGCCCTTTCATAAAATTGACCTAGTGTTAGATAGATTTTGAGAAAACACTGAATGTACAAATTTTAGGGGACGGATTGGCCTTTCTAGAATGGCCAAGAACTTTAAGTTTTGACATTAAGAACCCAAGATATGGGCTCTAGAAGTTGAGTCCATATTCTAATTGAAACTGGAACCGGGACTGACTACATCTAGAAATCCCTAAAGTGATCTAAACATCGTAGAAGAATTAATCTAGACTAAGGATAGGGCGAAGACGTGTTTCATATAATTTAGGGGCTAAAATGCGGGTGTTGTTCGAATCTAGGTGCAGATATCTAGGCCGAGGTAAGGGAAACTGAGCTCATAAGTTACGGACTACTAGGTAATAAGCATGCCCTAACCCTTCCCGAATGTGCTTCAAAAAGGTGAATTGTGTTTACATTTGAGGGATTATTGATTATGTTGTGTGAAGGGTCAATGTTTGTCCCGGGTGTGTGTGTGATGTGATTTCTCCTTATGATTTGCAACTACTTCGTTTTACAAAATCAATGAATGTGTGGGTTTGAGGATGACCAAGTTGCAAAACAAAAATTGAATATTTGAGACCAGAATGGGTCGAGTTTGGACTGGGTATGTGGACTAAAGGATATAATTAATTTTGAGCATGTAATGACCGACTGAATAGGTGAGATAGAAGAAATTTCGTTTCTTTTGTGTTTCGAAGGCCTTTAGCCTTCCCCGTGTATCGAGCGTGCATGTGAGCAAACATATGCCTCCTTATGGATGGGTGTGAGCCAAGTTAGCGGTAATCATCCAATGAGGCGTTAGGCCAAGGTTAGTTCAGTGATAACCGTCTGAGTGACGATAAGCCAGGTTATAGTTAAGCGGCTTCTCTCGACTAAAAGCATGCCATGAGACCCAGTGGGGTCGCTTACACTTGAAAGCTGAAACTGAATATAAGGGAACGAGGAGTACTTATTAGCTTTTGTAAGAAGGTGGGTTATCTGAATCGCTTGTGTGTTTCCCTCACCCATAAAATGTTTTTAAATGAATTTATGTGCGTACCTTTACTGTTAGGGGTGATTGTTATTGAGTTTATCTCATTTTTATAAAATGATTTATTTTCAGGTGAAGTGTATGTGCATGGGAATGGGGACCCAAAGTTAGAGCGAGGCTCCGTCGTTTAAGTTATAGTTTGGATCAGAGTAGTTTGTTTTGGGAAAGAACTTGTAATTCATTTGGCCTTAACTTAGTCGTTTCCATAATCACGGTTAGAATCTCTAAACTGAGATATTATTCAAGGAATCTTTTACATTTATATTTTGGTTGATACTCAGCCTGGTATTTTCACGAAGGAAATACGGCGATAACACCCCGTTTAGGTTTTTCCGCGGCCACATAGGTTAACATTACTAATAAAGAAGGAAGTAGAAATTTGGGGTGTTACAAAGTGGTATCAGAGCTCAGGTTGACTAACCTAAAGCCTCACCTAAAAGATTGTAATCAAAAATGAAAAATCTCAAAAACTTGTAGACCTAAAGACTACTGGGAGCTTGAGTGTAAGACGGGCAAAAGGGGGAATGTCTGCATATGCTTGTTTACATATGACCATGTATCTGATGTGGACCTATTAATGTATAGGATGAATGGAACTCGCCACTGTGGTTGTACGGGGTGGCAATGCTATTATCAAAGGATGGAAAAGAGGCCTGGAGTTAGCTTGGAAAGTCGCTTAGAGCGGATTGAGACTTTTATACATGGGAGATTAATGGGGATCTCGAACGACTGCTTGAGATTTGATCACAACCAAGCCTTATTCTTCCTTTTGACTCGTTCGAGCGATCCACTGTGGCATTATAGGGTTAAGGAGCTTCACCCTAAGAATAGAACATTCCATTTTGCCGGTGGATGTTGCTTGTGTGAATGGAAGCATATGGGGTTGGATTGAATGGGCTAGTGGACCGCCTCATAGATATAGGTCCCTATAATGAACCTCCCACCCTTGACACTGAGGATGACACCCCATTACCACCGGCAGAGGAGAATACTGAAGATGAGGAGTTACTAGGGGAAAACGGGCCAATAGATGAGGATCTGGGAAAGGAGCGTATCGAGGAGGACCCTAGGGAGGAACCCTTAGTTGAGTATGAACTTGTAGAGGACCCCATGGAGGAGGAGAACCCGGAGGAAGACCCTAAAGAAGAACATAAGGAAGAGCCCTCAGAAGATGAGGAACTCGATGAGGAGCCCTTAGAAGGCGAGGAACCCTAGGAGGAGACCCTAGAAGATGAGGACCGAAAAGAGGAGCCACTGATAGAAGAAGACTTGAAGGACGCCCAATGGGAGAGCAACCCGAGCCCGAGGTCACCCGCTAGAAGTGGGGCAGATGTGATAGAATGTGTCGGGGTACCTGCCCTATGGACGCTCCTGGCCAGTAGATGCGAGTAGCTTATTAAAAGCTTTGCTTTCTAAGGCTGTGCTATTTAGTTATCTTTCTGTTCTTTTGTTAAGCCACTATGAGCTAATAAAGTTGTTGAGTATTTGTGTAATGAAAAGTATTGGTGTGGAATGTTTATGGTTTTAAATCAATGCAATTGAACCTTCTAAGATTACCTTAATACCATTGATCGTTATCAGTGAATTACGTGAGTTATGTGAATGTGATACCAACATCATGTGTATGAGATATGTGAAAAAGTGATTGGACCATGTGATCATGGCAAGGTTGATATGACAGTGAACAAAAGCCTGTGTTAAGTTTTTGCATGATACAGTAGTATACGATGTCTTACTGAGCTATGATAGCACGTGTGTCACAAACTATTAGGAGAGAAACTAAACTCGACTTCTGTCCCAAATAGAATGGCGAGGAACAACAATGAATCTTAGATTGGGCTCTACCCTATTTCAAGGGCCCCTGTGAACCCAGAGATTCCCATTTCTAGCTTCAGGGAACGGTTGGAAGCCTTCTGCCCCAGGAATGGGAATGGATATTGCAGTCAAGTGGATGGAACCAACCCACCTATAGGAGTAGAGCTTACCAACCTCCTACTACTGGAGCTACTGCAGAAACAAGGGAAGCAACTGCAGCGATAGAATGAGCACCTACAGAAACTGATGGAGGCCAAGGAGAAGAAGGTCGAGGAGGACAACTCATATATATTCAAGAGATTCACGAGTCACAACCCACCCATCTATGATGGCCCCCCTAACCCCAAGGCCTTTGAGGATTGGATTCGGGGCATTGAGAAGTTGTTCGATGCTCTCCAATGCCCTGAGGAGTGGAAGGTAGGCTTTGCTGTGTTTTAGCTTAAAGAAAAAGCCGACCTATGGGGGGCTACTATACAAGAGAGACAGTACAAGCTTGGGTTCGATTGGAGGAGGTTCAAGGAGCTGATTAAGGACCACTTCTACCCTATGTCCCTATAAAAGGCAAAAGAGAACGAGTTCATGCAGCTGCATCAGGGGGGAATGAGTGTGCTGGAGTATACCTCCAAATTCATGGAGCTCTCCCACTTTACTCTGGCCTTCATGACTGACGAAAGGCTAAAGATGAATCCCTTCAAAGCTAGGCTCAACCCTGGTATTAAGGAGAAGACATCAGTGCGCCAATACACCTCGTATGTGGATCTATATGAAGCGGCGGTAAACATGGAAAGGGTGATGAGGGAAAGAAACAACTACTTCAATGAACAGCATAGGATCAAGATGAGGGGGGATCAGAGAGAGAAATTCCACTCTCAGGAGTCGTACAAGAGGCCTCTCGAGAACTACTATTCCAACTTTTATTTTTGAAATTTATTCATTTTTCCGTCCCAAATTACCCTAACCCTAAATGTCGCTTCCCCCACTCTAACTCCCCTCTCTCTTCCACTAGCCCACACAACCCCCACTGAAACCCTAGCCCACCCAGCCGAGACCCCTCTCCACCTAAACCTTAGCTACATCCAGCCCCTCACCCCACACTCTCTCTCTTTCTCTCTTCGTGCTCTTCCTCTCTCTAGCTCGCCACTCTCTCCCCACCCCTTAGTGCGCTCCCTCTCTCTCTACTCTCTCTCACTCGCCCTCACCACTCTTGCGCCGCCTAGCCATTGCATCATCCAGCTGCCAGCACCATCCAGCACCACCATCATGTCCCCCCATTATTGTATGGTGAGTGATGATGCATGGGTGCTAAACCCTACACCCCTGCATCCCATGCATCAAAGCCTGACATTTCATCCTTTTCTTTTTAATGTTTGCAACCCCTTGATCAAATTATAATTTTTCTGACATGAAGTTTAAATTTTTGGCCTTGGATTTGGGAGTAGGAAGGGACTCCCTCACCTCTTTTCAAAAACCGACTCAAGGTAAGTTTTTGGTGACATTTTGGTTTTTTGTTGAATAAAGTTTCAATGTTTGGCTTGATTTGGGTTAGTTAGGGGCTTAGAAATTGCCAATGTGGGTATGGGCAATCAGACGACCTGATATGGTGGAAAAATCGAACCAAAAGAACCCGTTTGAGAGGGGACAAAGTGGACCCAACGCCACTTATTAGAGACCGAACATACCCCATAATTTTAAATTCAATTCATGATGGCATAGTAGTCCAAAAATCATGACATTTCTAAAGTTGATAGGTCAGCATGTTTTGAGTAATTTGGTTCTTGAATCGAGGAAATCAGAGTAGTATTGTGTGAGTTATGACTGATTTATCAAGGACTGCCTAGATCTGGGCAGCTAGTGACAACGTAGGTTCCTTGAGAAAATTGACCTAGTTGGACAGATTTTGGGAAAACAATGAACATAGGGATTTTAGGGGATGGACTCACCTTTCCAAAATGGGCAAGAACTTTGCATGTTGACATTAGGAACCCGAGATATGGACTTTAGCACATGAGTCCAGATTCTAACTGGAACCGGAACCGGGACTGACTACAACTACAAATCCCTAAAGTGATATAAAAATCATAGAAAAATTGATCTAGACTAAGCATAGGGCGACGATGTGTTTCATATAGTTTGGGGGCTAAAATGGGGGTGTTGTTCGAATCCAAGTATGGATATCTAGGCGAGCTAAGGGAAATCGAGCCCGTAAGTTACGGACTATCAGGTAACAGCATGTCCTAACCCTTCCCCGAATGTGTTTTAAAAAGGTGAATTTTGTTTACGTTTAGGGATTATTTGATTGTGTTGTGTGAAAGGTCGGTGTTTGTAATAGGTGTGTGTGTGATGCGATTTCTCCTTATGGTCTGCAACCACTCTATTTTACAAAATCAGTGAATGTGTGGGTTTAAGGTTAGCCAAGTTACAAAACAAAAATCGAATATTTGAGACCGGAATGGGTTGGATTTGAACTGGATATGTGGACTAAAGGACGTTATTAATTTTGAGCATGTAATGATCGACTGAATGGGTGAGATGGAGGAAACTTGGTTTCTTTTGTGTTTCAAAGGCCTTTAGCCTTCACTGGGTATAGTGCATGCATGTGAGCAGCCACGTGCCTTCTTATGGATGGACGTGGGCCAGATTAGCGGTAACCGTCCACCGAGGTGATAGGCCAAGGTTAGTTAAGCGATAACCGTCCGAGTGATGGTAGGCTAGGTTACAATTAAGCGGCTTCTCTTGACCTAAGAGTAGGCCATGAGACCTAGTGGGGTCACTCACCCTTGAAAGCTAAAACTGAATATAAGGGAATGGGGAGTACTTATTGACTTTTGTAAGAAGGTGGATTATCTAAATCGCTTATGTGTTTCCCTTAAGCCTAAAATATTTTTAAATGAATTTGTGTGCGTACCTTTACCATTAGGGGTGATTGTTATTGAGTTTATCTCATTTTTGTACAATATTTTGTTTTCAGGTGAAGTGCATGCGCATGAGAATGGGGACTTAAAGTTAGAGTGAGGCGCTGTCGTTCACGTTATAGTTTGGATTAAAGTAGTTTGTTTTAGGAAAGAACTTATAATGGATTTTGTCTTAGCTTAGCCATTGCTATAATTGTGGTTGGAATCTCCATACTGAGGTATTATCTGAAGAATCTGTTGTATTAATGTTTTGGTTGATACTCAGTCTGGTATTTCCACGAAGGAAATATGGTGGTAACACCCCATTTATGTTTTTCCGCCGTCACGTAGGCTAACATTAGCAATAAAGAAGTAGAAATTCGAGGTGTTACAGATGTTGTGTAAGATAATTTTGGATGAGTTTGGATGCAAATTTCAATTGAGCATGACTTAGGGTTTTATGACCACACTTGATTTAATTTAATTTTTGAATCAAGTATGTTATTTGAATTGAATTAGGTAAAATTTGGAGGTTTGATGTATTATTGGCTTAAAGGAATGATGTTATATGGGCTATGCCAAAATTAGTGGATTATGAAAAATCCTAAAAGTGACCAAAAGATGTTGTTTGGATTATTAATACAAGTAAGTGAGTTTATGGGAGCATTTTGAGTGAATATGTAAAGAAAAATATTGAAAAATGAATCATAATGTAATTTTTGAGTGTTTTGGTAGAATTAGGTAAGTAGATGAAGGAAACAAAATTTAATGGCCTTTAAAGCGGCATTTAGCTTGATTATGAGAGAGAAGAAGGAATTCATAAATTTTTGGAGACTAAGTAAAAGTTTATATATAATTATGGATATTGTAAAGAAAATACAAAGTTTAGTGAGTTCAACAACTTCGATCGTGCTTAGAAACTTGCTTGGACTGGAAAATCAAGTTAAATGGGCATGTGAATGGAAATTGAGAAGCGGGGAAAGTAATGACTCAAGAATGGTGTTTCTCGGGCCAAAGTAGGGTAATGTGAGCTATCCAAAACTTAACTACTCCCCTCTTTGCCTTAAATCCTTATTATCCATCTCATAAATATCAAAAATCCGTATTCTATTTATATCCATAAAAGTCTTTCCAATATAGCCGCAAATATTTAACTTTGGTCCCATTTTACTCCAAATTAATTTACCCAAGTTAAATTACCTTAATTTATTTAGTTTTTCAATTATTTTAGGGTAACCTACCTTATATTGCCTTATTGAAGTTTTAAATACCATTCACTTAATATGTTTCTGTTAAAGATTCCAATTATGAGAGTGTATGTTGCTGCTATCTATATATATCTATAATGACATTTCTGGAACATAATCAGGACCTACTATATCGTTTCCCCCTTTTGTGCATAAATATTATCCAATGAGATTCCATTTAAAAATCTCAGGTACGTCCATTGCCTGTATCTTTAGAAATCAGAATGCATTTATTAAAGTTACAATGTCCTGGTAAATATGTAAAAGAATCAATGTACTCAGTGATTTATCACCTAATTAGTGACCCCATCAGTTATTATTTATAGAACATTTTCCCTTCAATTACCCATGCTACCTCAGACTAGGTCCCCTAATCCCTTAGCTGGTGTACACCTATCTATAGATCGTAACAGTTAACAGGGGTTCACTACCAGATAATAACTATGAATGTAATTTTACATTCATCTCATTCACTATTTTAAATTAAATTGAATTGCAAAGTGGGCCAAACTAATTTTTCAGTGATCATTTAACAATATAGGAATGTATGTACTAAGTTTCAGCACACATTTCGAAATGTTCATCATGTTTTGTTTTAGGCAAGTGCTCAATGAATTACCCTCATGCTAACAAACTTATTGAAGAAAATAAGTGAGCAAGGAAAATGGATGGATCATGGGTGATATTAGTTTTTGGATATATTAGGAATGGTATGTTGAGATCTTCAGTTGACGGAGTTGTAAAATTTGTGAAGTACTATCTATTGTGGTGTGTAAACCTTGTGGTAGTTGGCAGTTACTTGTATATAGTTTTGATAATATTTGCATGTATGTGGTCGTAAACTTTGCTTAGCCATATTATACATTGCACGTACACTTAAACCTTTATCTTTTTGGATGGAGTTAAAGCCTCAACCATCAGGTTTATCAGTTCTAACTAAGAAATTAATTAAAGAGATTACAAACAATGAAACATGTTCATTTAGGGGTGTTACACATATCTATGAGTAAACTTAGCAGATGCACTTGTAATGCTAATGATTATCATTGGATTACATTAAAATGCATGCTAAAATATTTGACAGGTACTAATGACTAGGGTTTGTCTCAAGGAAAATTTATTGTGTCCTGGAAGAATATAGTGATGCTAATCAGGTATCTGAAAAGGATGAAATTAATCCCACTAGTGATTATATGTGGACACAAGGAGGAGGTGCTATGATAATGACGGATCCCCAAACTCTCAAGATCAATATAACAAGGAAATAATCACACCTAAAGGATGCTCCTTTTAGATTCAATCTCGAATAATTAATAAGATTGCAAAATTTCTGTCCAATAGAAGACCCTAATGATAGAGTAATTACTTTCCACCAAATTCATCTCCTAAAGGTTCTAAGCCACCAAAGAAGAATTATAAATGAAAGACTCTTATCACCATTTTTAATTTAAAAGATAAAGATCTAGAGATTTTTAGAGAGACGATAGTCTTTTACCTTTCATTTCAAAATTTAACTCAAGATGAGTATAAGTACAGGTGATTGGGCCTATAAGTACCCAAAATGGAAGGGATTAGCTGCTATATTGGTGGAGCAAGCGGGCTAATAGGGGGCTTATAAAATATGCTAGAAAAATAAATCAAAATACTTAGATAATTACAACCAAATATGCTATATTTTTCTCAGATTCATTCCCCATTTTCTAGGAAACATCTTAAAGGTTCTGCTCCATCAATGGGGACTACCACTTGAGATATCTTCCCTAATGTGTTTAGAATCACCCCATGCTAAATAATCTCAAATATTACAGTTGTATCCCCTTCAATTAAGGCCAAATTTCAAATTGTTAAAAAACTAGAAGTTTGTGCACACTCTATATATTTAACCCATTTCTCCGAATTTGAAACCCAATAGCAAATTTTTGCATATAGGGCTAAAATAGACATCTTAGGCAATCAGTGAGCTTAGGCTTACATCAATTAGGCTTTGTAAGGTAGGATCTAAACTTGACCCAAATTCAACAAGTTTACCGATAAGAACTTGTACTATGAAAGTTAGGGTTTTTATCACTTTATGGAATGAAAATACAACCTGACTCAGACTTTTATTGCATCATACTAAAGTTGACTCCCTAAGCTCCACAAAAAAGTAACGATAGCCCCAATTGGGCACCGTATGGCTGATAGTAACCTAAGTCAACCCCAAGTGAAGCGCTAGAGTGGTGACCTTCTTGACTAAGGAAGGTTGGCTTGGACTTAAGTATGGATGAGGATAGAACCAAGAGTATTCTTGTGGTTTGATAGGATTTAACTTCCTCCTCTTAAGAGTGATTTTCCCTTAAATTCTCAAAGTCATCCTTCAAATAAGAAGCTAGCTCACCCCTATTAAAAGTATCGCATTCATGTTTCTTGGTAGCTCCAACTTGTAGGCATTATCTTTAATCCATTCAAGGACCTTAAAATGGACTTTTCCTCAGGCCATGAGTTCCTTTTGCCTCCTAGAAGGGAACGTCTCCTTCCATAGGTGCAGCCATATNNNATCTCCTAGGTTGAAAATCATGCACTTTCGATGCTTGTTTGCTTTAGCCTTATAACAAGTGTTAACCTTTTCTATTTGAGCTTGAATTTGTTCATGGAGCTTATTCATTTCTTAGCTCTCTCTTGGGCCTCAAAGCTAAACCTATGCTCAGTGGGAAGAGGAACAAGATCTATTTGAGCAATAGGATTGATTCCATAACAAGCTTCAAAGGGAGAGTGCGATGAAGAATATGGACGAGCTTGGTTATAACCAAACTGGACATGAGAAGAATTTAAATCCCATTCCCTAACGTTCGTGCTTACTGATCCTCTTAGGAGAGTAGATAGAGTCCAGTTAGTAACGTCCATTCCCTCATTGGCTTGAGGGTAGCAAGTAGTGCTAAATAAGAGCAGGGTTTCCAAAGATCTCCATAAGCATCTCAGAAAACAGGAAAGGAATTTGTTATCCCTATTAGAGATAATACTTCTGGGCACCCCATGTAGCTTGATGACCACCCTGAAATATATATGAGCAATGTGAGATGTATTATCACTCTTATGACATGGTATGAAGTAGACCATCTTGGAGAATCGGCCAATCACAACCATGATTGAGTCATGCCCCCTTTGGGTCCTTAGTAAACCCAAAATGAAATTCATACTCATATCTTCCCA
>NCQT01087278.1:3809-14902 GCA_002740465.1 Stenocereus thurberi | reverse complement strand
AGTAGATTTACCAGTAGTTCCAATCAGGTAGACTGGGATTCCGCCGCATTGTTATATTCATATGGCATCAACGGTGTTAGCAGGGCTATGACTCCTATGCTTCTGGGTTGGCTCTGTTTATAGTTTTGTGTACTCTGCTGCAAACACAGAGTGTAGTCAAGACCATGGCAGAGTTCCATTTCAAGATAAATGTTGAATGCCATGGAGAAGTACAAGGTCACAACTCATCTGTTTATACATTTAAGCTTGTGTTGGCTAAGTCAATGATGTTAAGAAGTATGATCTCTTATCTTTGAAGCAAATTGCTTCAGGGGCTGCACCTCTGCAGGAAAGAGATAATGGTAGTGCATGCTAAGAAGTGCCTCATGACAGGGTTAGTGAAATATCATCTATGATATAGTGTTTGTTGTCTAACACGGTAGGCCTTGTTCTTTTTGTGGGTATATTGTAGGTGTTTACATTGTGTTTTTTAAAAGTAGGCATTTGCCAAAGAAAGTTGCTCACAAGTATTCTTCAGTGGCAAGAAAAAGAGTGCACATTTACAGTTAGTCTCTCGTTTAACTGTAGGATCATAGTCATTTCCCTGGTGAATGAAGGCTTTTTGTGGTTTTTAGGAAAATATGCTTGTATTAATGTCTAAATTTTTTATAATAACTTTATTGGTACTAGTTATCATAATTTACTATTTATGTCATAACTATTATATTTTCAATTATTATATGCCCACCATACTTGACAAAATAATAAAGCTTAATTAGGGAGTTTTGACCTTTAAGTGAATTTAGCCAGCGCTGGACCTGACGTTCTCTAACTTCTAGTTTACAAAGAATCTCAACCACACTTTTCTTAGATTAGGCACAACACAAATTTATTTTATTTCCTATTTCGTACTGTATTCACTAATCAAGTTTTTAAAATTTGAAGGATAATGAAGCTGTAATCAAGAAATTATATTATTTAAGATATAGGATTCAATTGAATAACGTTCTTTACTAGAAAACTTCTTTTGTTGAAATCTTGAAAGTGGAAATATTGCAATCGAAGAATTGAATATAGTTAAGTTACTAAGATCATCATACATTGAATTATGATAGTGGTTGATCCAGGCTATACACCAATTGTTGAATCATTTTCTTGAGCAATGGAAGTTATTTTTCTTTGAACATCATAAGGGCACCTTAAGTAATTCATTTGTAACTCTAAAAGGTTGAACATCTATGCTATTAAATAGGTAGAATAACAAATCAAAGCGTGATCTACTTTTTGTATGAAATTCGTAAATATTCATAAGGATTCTATAAGAAAGAGAAACCCATTCTAGCAGTAATGACATTTTATTTTGGATTTATTTCTTTTCTGGCTCGAGTTCTGCTCTAATGATCACCATTGGCGAGCTCATGAGTTAAACTATTTGCCATAGAATTCTTCTATTCCTAAATATGTTCAATAGAGAAAGAAAACTGGTCAAGCCATAATTGTCAACGTAGAAGTCGCCTCTCCACTTGCATATTTGTTAAATTCTTCTTTACAAATCCAAGTATTCTTTTACAATCAGGTCGTGTAACAAAAGGCTTTGAGAGTAAAAATACTAAAAACTTTTCAATTCCCCTTATGACTGTAAGTGTTTCTTTTTATGTTGTTGGATAGTTGCATTTTACTTTATTAAAACATCCACTGCAGTATTTGCATAGTTTTTCTTCTTTTTTGATTTTGAGTACTACACTTCAACGCTCACTGATGTCATCTGTTTCAAGAATTAAATCATCTCTTTCATTAAGCAATTTAGGAATATGAAGATTTTGTGCACATCTTTTTGAAATTTTGAACAATCTTTGAACAATCTCTGAATCTCTAGGAGTCCATGTCCAACTTACTTTTATTTTGAGCTTCTGCAGTAACAGTTTTCTCAATTTAGCGAAATTTTAGGAAAATTTTCTATTTTTTCTAAAATACACTTTTGTAGAATGAGTTGTCCAGTTTTTATTTCTACTCCTAAGAACTCATGTTCTTGCTCAGAATAATAAATGCACTTGTTTTTTTCCCCTTAAAGATAATACTATGATCATTGCATCTTTGCATGGCAACTAAAACGTCATATGCGTGTTCTTCTATGGTTTTAGGAAAGGTACAAATAATGAATGATGTGAACTAGACAACAGTGATTAAGAATGTAAGATCATTGAAGATGTTATCTATTCTTCTTTGGAATATTTAAGATGCATTTATAAGACCAAATAATATTACTATCCACTCATAATGTCCTTTTGGGGCACTACATCCAAGTAAAGGATGCTTTCTTCATCCGTTTTAATCTGCCAATTTCTGCTTTTACAATTCATTTTTGAGAACCAAGAGGCCTTAAATTATTATCATTAAGCTTGATATAATTGATTACCATTCTAACTTTTCCTCTTTTTTCTTCAGTAAGATTTCTCACCATGAAAGTAGGAATGATGTCAGGACTCTTACTATTTCTGATTAACCCTTTATCTAAAATTTCTTTCATTTGCTTAGTAAATTCTTGGATATCCTGGTATGTATATAACATTTGTTTATCTCAGATAAAAGTGCTGAGATTTAACAAAGTAACTTTTACAAATGTCATATCTTTATCCCAAAATTTAAAAGAATTATCAGAGTAGAGTTCTATGCATAGTTGGTTTTGTTGTTCAATAATCTGTTCTTTAATAGATAACTTTAGTAGTGAGATTGTTAGTACTACTAAGTCATGTAGGAATCACCTTCTCATCACGCTGGTTACGTGAAAACTCAATCTTCGGATGAATGCATGCTTTATTTAATTTATCAATGGGAGTTGAGTGACCATTTATTATGAATATAATTTAGCTTATGGTCTGTGTGAATGGAGAATATAGCATATGGAAATTATTTTTAATAGTCATATCATGGGAGAGTTGGTCTGTAGCACATAGAACTTATGAAAATGTACAAGATAAAAGGGGCCTTTCACTAGTATTTATGAACATAAGATCACATGCACAAAATTAAAATTTTTGAAAATAAGTTTTTATGGATTGGAGTAAAGTAGTATATAAATATGAAAAGTTTAGGGTAATTGATGAAAGTAGGAACGGTAAATCCTCTCCTTAAGATAGCTGCCATTGAATATCGGATCTTTTAAATATGTTTTGAACAATAGTTACCCTAATAGTAGTTTCGATAAAATGGAGGATACATGTCAGTAATTTTGTTTCCATTAAAAATAAAGTATTTTAATCATGAATATGTATAATTGAATTTTAGATAATTTGTCATAATAATAATATTTGAGACATCCTCAACCATATTTTCACAAAACTATGGAATTCTATGGTAATTGTTAATTGCTAGGGTCATAGAATATGAATTTGGATGCAACAAGAAAATATCACGAAATAGATAATAGCAAGAAAAATAAATCCGCACCAAGAACACCAAGAATCAAGAAAACCACAGATAACGATAATTAAAAATTCACTATGTGTTTGGAGAGTACAAATTGATCTCAAAGCGATATGCTTGAGTAAGAGATCAATTGGTGATTGCAAATTCACTCAAAATACTCTCTCAAAACTGAGAAAAATAGTGAATAATTTTTGGTGTGGATGTAGAAAGGTGATGACAATTCTTGATTAATTGAGGATGATCAAGCTTAATTTTTGGATGATGATGCTTGATGAAGATGACGAAGATTTATAGCTGGTCCCCTTAACCTTTTGTGGTTTCAGCAATTAATTAGAATTAATCTGTAATAGTCCTTGCCATAAACTTCAAAAACGGATCAAAACAAGCAGTCCAAAAGACACCCAGACTGCCATGACCCGTGACCCATTTACCACGGACCGTTGGCCTAGCCATGGAAGGTCCATGGACCTCTCTGGTTGAAAGACCAAAAACTGCTGCCGGTGGAAATAGGCTGGGGAATGCACTGGGTTGTGTCTATGAAGGAAATCCCAGTCACTGAAAGTAAGGAAGAGGAGAAGATGGGCCGATGTGTGAGAGAGCCCAAGTGTTGGCTCAGCCAAGGTGGGTCAACAACAGTTATAGCAGGTTGCAAGAACTGGGCCTACGTGAATCTAGGCCGTGTGAGGCAAAATGAGGGCTTAGCTTTGTTTTATTTTCTTCTTTGCTTAGCCCAACTAAGAAACTTGTTGATATTTTTGGGCCATTTTCTCAACAATCTCCACCTTGAACCGAAAATTCTTCAATAACTGAAATCACTATACAACCCCAAACGGTAGAGCCCCGTAAGGCGAAACCCAGAAGAGCTATTACAAGTTGTGAATACTTAATGTTGGAATATAGTAATAGAAGTGGTTTGGTGAGCATGTCTATGGGATTTTCTGACATATAAATTTTCTTCACAACAATTTCCCTTTGTGCAATAATGTCCCGAATAAAATGGCACTTGACACTGATATGCTTGGTCTTGGAATGATGAGTATCATTTTTAGAAATATGAATTGCACTTTGGCTATCAGAAAATACAATAGTCGTACCTCGTGCAATATCAAGCTCAATAAGAATGCCTGGTAATCATGTAGCTTCTTTGACACCTTCAATTGATTATACGGATGCTTTCCAAGAGATAGCATCCATACATAAAGTGAAGATATAACTAGAAATAACGTAACCAATAACATTAAAAGTTGTAGACTTGTACTTATCAAGCACCAAACACATATCAAGAGAACCCTTCACATAACAAAGAATCCATTTCATAGCATCCCAATAATCCCTACTAGGATTATGCATAAAACGGCTCACAACACTAATCACATGGGACAAATCAAGTCTTGTACATACCATAGCATATATCAGGCTACCAAATACAATAGAATATCGAATATAAGACATCTTCTCAATTTTCTTCTTTAGTTGTTGGACAAGAATTAGATGAAAATTTGAAATGAGCAGCTAAGGGAATAGAGATTGAGTTACACTCTAAAAACAATGCCTTGCTCCCATTCTTATCTAGTCACACATGGCTAATCGTGGCAGAGAAATAAGCAAAAATAAGTGCTCAAAGCTATCTCTACACAAAATGTAACACCCCAAATGTACATCAATCATTGATTGCATTTCTTTCACTAGTTTTCCCTAAATAGGAATGACAGCCCAAATGATTAGGCATTACTGTCGTCCAAACAAGGACAAGGCTTTACTTGTACATGATAAACTGAGTCATAATAATCAATGTTTACTATCAGAGGCATTCACGCCATCACAACCTATCAAACCATTTCGATAAATATAGAAATCGTTCTAACATTAAAACCATACAAACATGTCAAGGATTACACTAGAAGATAGAATTCTGATAAAATACACAGTCTCAACCCCAAAATATATTCCATAATACGAAGTTATAATATCTCAACAATAATACACCCCTATTCCATAAAGATTTCCCAGCTCACTTATCATCTTCAGCCCTTCTGCCTATCTGAGGGCGATTCACTGAACACTTTCCTAAAACAAAATATGAAAACATTTCGAAATGTGAGCCAAAGCTCAGTATATGCATTCCTGTATTGTTAAGCGTTCATGGAACAAAAACTGGTTGGGCCCATATTACAATTCATTTTTAATTAAACACAGGGAATAAGATGAATATGAAACTACGTTGTCAATTATTATCTGATAGTGAACACCTGGTAACTGTTACGATATGCAGATAGGTGTACACCTGCCAAGCCGATTGGAACCTGGCTTGAAGCCACGTGGGTAACTGAAGGACTATGCCCTATAACTGATAACTGATGGGATCACTAATTATGTGAGAAATCACTGATTAAACGGATTCATTGATGTACTTACCAAAACGTTATAATTTTGATAAATACGTGCTGATTTCTAAAGATACAAGCAATGAACGTACCTGAAATTTTTAAAAGTAAGCTCAGGGAATAATATTATGCACAAAAGTAGAAGAAATGATAGATTAGGCCCAGATTCTGTATGGGCTTAGGAAGAATGATGCGTAACTTAATCATCTGACCTCATATTGAGACTCAAAACCCAAATATAGAAAGCTTAGGAAGTCCCAAAAATCTTTCATTTGGAATACCGAGCCTGATTCCCTTAATAGGATTCCTAAAATGAGGCTAGAACCAAAGCATGTCAGTTTTGGCCCGTTCTGTGCAGTTTCGATAAAACGATCATAATNNTTTCCACAAACCTTGGATTAAGGCAATTCAAGAGCCCTTTGAAAGCTAACACACTGAAATATCTATCCAGCAAAATTCATAATTTTTGGCCGAGTCGTGCATTACCAGTTTATTGACAAATTCTGCCCTGTTTTCTTAAAAATTCCAGCCCTCACTGTTTTAGCTTTTCCCTCTCTTTTTCACACAAATTCTCAACTTAAACCATTCTTTAAAAGCAAGTAAGCAAGCTTTGGTCCATCCCAACAGCATACAAAATCACCACACTCAAACTCATTCCATAATCATATCCAAAAGAGATCATTTTTCAATCAAACACCCATATAACACAAGCTTAAGGCTAAATTAATCCAATCCATGCATTATTAGCCAAAATCGTAGTTTATGGCCAACTTGGACTCTCTCCAACTCATTTGAAATCACCAAAAACATCAACATAAACACCGATAGATTAGAAGATGACCAAAATCAAGGATAGAACAATCAAATCCAACACTTAACATTAAGCTTGCATGATCAAAGCTTAACCCTAACCTAGCATGATCTAACTTCAACACCACCATGATTAACATAAAAACAACTCTTATTTCTTATCAAAACATCACTATCAACACTCAAAAACATCAAAACGAGAATCAAAAGTAAGATAGAAATCAAAACCAACAAAAACAAAATTCAAGATTTCTCACTTTGAGTGCAAACAAGTTGAGATGGAGATGGGTTTAGGGGTTTTGATGATAGAGGATGGTAGCTTGAGGTACTAGGATATCAAGAAGGGTTGAAAACCACCAAGGTTGGCCGAAAAAGTGGCCGAAAAACACCCAAAAGGGCTGCCCAGGTCTGCTGGCCGTGAGGAGGAGAGAGAGAGGAGAGAGAAGATGATTTGTGGATAGCTTTGAGCTTTGTTGACTAATCTCCACTTAGCTAAGTTTTTATCTAGTAAAATCACCCTCTTTACACTAACCATGGTTAACTTTAACCATGGTAATTAGTTTGATTAATAGTCAAACTTGGAGGGCTTCAAATGGCCGAAATAAATTGGGTTCAAGAATAAAACGCTTCGAAACGATAACGTTTGTACAAAACTAAAAATTAAAGCCTTGTAACGTTACAAAAAACAAAACAAATTACGTAGGTTAAACTTGTTGGGGCCTACTATCAAATCTTCCAAAGTTTTCGTTAATCAATTAAACAAACCATTAAAATCCGAATTGCTAAGTGAGGGCCCAAATAAAATTTTTCCACTGGGGTGAATAAATGAAATAAATGAAATGAGAGAAGAAAAATTATGAACATAAAGTAATTAAATAAATAAACATAATTAAATAATTTTAGGGTTGGGCTATTACACAAAATAAGCGAGGAAAAATATAACCACTATTATAAAGGTGGTAGTAACTTAGGAAGGCATGTCCATGCATGTTAAGGGTGGGAACTTGTATCTTATGAACAACCTTATTTAGCATAGATATCAAGTGTAGCAGGTGCATTTTCTTTTAAATAATTTTGCTTTTACTTACAATGGCAGAATTTCTAGCTAGGAGAAGAAAAAATACGAGTGCTAATTTCTTTTACATAATTTTAGTTTGTACTCTAAAATAAAAAATGCTTTGAGTGACATCACGTACTACTCTATCTTCTCCATTGAAAAACAAAACCTACTATGTTGGATGAGTAGACAAGGCAATCCGATCAATATACCACACAGAGTTGTATAGACCATGCTCGTTAGGGAGTTAGGGCAAGGTAAGGCTGTGGCGGTCCTCATTAGAGGCGAGGCTCTCATCCTCTCCCCTCTCTTTGCTTCACCACCAATTGATCTGGTATTCCGTCATCTCTCTCTACCTCTCTTCTAGTTGTCTTCGTTTAATCCTTGACTGATGCTGCTTTGAGATGTTAGGATTTCTCATGTGTACTTGCGATCGATTTGCTTTAATTCATCCGTGCTTAATTTTGTAACTGAATTGTTTCTAAGTGAACATGAATTTGCTAATCGAAGATGATCTAATTTTTGCTCATATGATGGTTTAATTGTAGTAACCTTGAAGATAATGGTTTGATTTGCTCATATGATGGAATTTTTACTTTGCCCGCCAACTATTCGATGTATTGTCTCTAAGAAAAAACATGCTTCTTTTGTTTTTTGGGGGGAGGTGGGAGTTGGGTTGCCAATTTCGTGGTAATGAAGTTGTCAATTTTTATGGGTTTCTTAGTAGACTCTTGCAATATTCTTCTTTCTTACCCTTTCTGTGAATTCTATTCAATGTCTATTTAATAAGCTTTTGAATCCATTCGTAAGATCATTCAAAAATTTAGCATTCATTCTTTCTTTTTATTACGTTTTTAAAGTGCTTGGATTTTATGGGGGTGTGCATGTTACTGTTGTCCCAATTCAGAGAGACAGAGGGTCTTTTTAAGATCTTTATTGGAATCTCTGTATGTGGAAAAGGAAGAGATACCTAAGGATCTCCATAGATCCTTTCATTGGTAAGATCTTTATTGGGAATCTCTGTATTTGTTTGCAGATTCTCTGATTTGAGCATGTTAATGTCTTGGTTGCTTTGTAGTTAAGCGTAGATTAATCAGAGTATTATACTATTTAAAAACTAACTCTTTGTTCATTTTAAACTGAAAACTATGCAGTCAGAAAGCCTATTAAGTTGGTTATTTGGATTTGAATCTGAAAACCTATTTTGTTATGTTAATAAAAAATTTTGGTATTTTAAGGTTTACTACCTAATATATGCTACAGTTGGTGATAATATGTCGGTGGTGGTTGTAGATGACTGCTTGTGTTTTGGGGGTGTTTCCTATTTATTGAATGACAATAAACAGTGGCCTTCAATTGAGTTCTACTAATAAGTAAAAGCAGTCATGACATAGATTTACTGCATTCTCAATCTGTTTCTAGAATGCATACTCTTTTGATATCACCGACTATAATGTCCATGGTTTGTATCCTGCATGTATATGGTCTTTTGTAGGATGCTAGCTATCCGACTTTTGATCATTATGTAGGAATATACTATTTCATTTTCCTTATTTAAGAAAACCCCTCTTTCTATAGAATGCAATTATTATTGTCATAGATGTGGTCGTACATTTTGCTTATGTTTCTTGTCAGTTGTAAAGAAGCAAATATGGTACAAAATAATTAGTTTAGCTTTCCAAGTATTGGCCATATGGAGGATATTATGGAATATCCACTAATATATGCATTTTGTTTTTTCAGGTTGAAACCAAGGTCAACGAGCAACAAAATAAGGTACCAGATGAAGCTGTTTGAAGTATCGACTTGGATTAAAGAGTTATATACCATCGCATTAACTCTACTTATATGTTCGACCTAATATTATGTCATTTTATGCCGTTTTATTCTCTAATATTTGCTCAAAATAAATTATTAAATTAGAATTTTAATAATGTTTTTATTTATTTTGTAGGAACTGAAAAAGCCTTGAAAAAAATAAATAAATTCGCTTAAATAAGTGCAAGGATTGGATCAAATTGAAGTGGACAAGAAAGAAGGAAGAAAAAAAGGCCAGGCCCAGCCATGGCCCAATTCGCAATCCACGGCTTTCCCCTCTTCTCTCTCCTTCCTTCCCTTTTGGTCTTACTGAGGCCTGAAGCCCAACTGGGCTTATTTTATGCGACCCAGAACTGAGTCCATGTCGTTACCCCATTTGCCTTGCCTTCTCCTTATCTTCTTCTCTCCCTCCTTTTCCTTTACCCGCATGGGCCGGCCTAGTTCGCCATTCATAGCATTCCTCTTCCTTCTCTCTCTCTTAGTGGGCCTGCCTAACTCACTTAGCCCATTCAGCCTCCTTTTTCTTTTTTACTTTCCAGCCCCTTTCTTCTTTTTCTTGTTTCGTTCCCAACCAACCTGAAAGAAGAAGAAAAAAATATACGTATGTTGTTGGCAGTTACACCATCATGGCAGTTACAAGCATTGGACAAGATTTAATTGAGGATTTATTGAAGCAATTAGGGAGGGGGACTTTTAGGGTTTGTTCTTCTTTGATTTTTAAGAGAGAAACATAGCGGATTGAGGGGTAGAGAAGAGTAGATTAGGTTTATTGTTGTAAGCCCTCCTTCTCATTTTCATTTTTACTTGCTTTGTTTAGTCTCAGCTTTTGATTTAGATTCTCAAAATTAGTGTGATTAATTTTAATTCAGTTAGATCCGAGTGAGATTTTTGGGAGTTGACATTGATATTGCAAGCCTTTGGTTCAGTTTGGCTCTACTCATGTTGCTCTATTTAAATGTCTTGTGAGTTGTTGAACTTCTACAGAATTAACAAGTGCCCTTAATCCTTGATTCTGCTTGCTTTAGTAGATTTCTTGACTTTGGTATTTGATTTTTATTTTCCTAATTTTAGTTAATTGAAATCATTTTGTTAGAATAATAATTTGACTTTGGTTCTTATTAATTTAGTATCTGAATTACAATTTTAGCGACCTAATTTCATAACACATTCCTGCAGATTGACCCTTAAGTGCTACAAGGAGAACTGTGCGCTTACGGTTAAAACTAATCTTTATGAAAATCACAACATTATCATTAATTAGCTTCAACCTTAACTATATATATGTATAGGAAAGAAACTTAGTTTGGTGCTGGACGTATATTATAGCATGTTCAAACCAACTTAGTTTGGTGCTGGCCGTATATTATACCATGTTCAAACCTATTTAGTATTAGTTATCCGAATGGATCTCATACTTGTTCTTGTATACTTTACCAACATGTTTTTCACCTTGAATGATGACCATTAGTGCACTTCCATACGAGTGTGGTACTTTTTACAATATTTAAATTTGGTCAAGTCTCACTCTCTCTCTCTCTCTCTTCCTCTCTCTCTCTCTCTATATATATGGCATAAAATTATCAAAAATAATTATATTGTTTTTCTAAAATACTCATATA
>NCQT01087268.1:0-15511 GCA_002740465.1 Stenocereus thurberi | reverse complement strand
AATAATATGGCATGCGACTGATTCTCTTGCATGGAAATCATTTGATGAGGTGTATAGAGCGTTCGCTTCTAACCTTCGTAATGTTAGACTTGGCCTTGCCAATGATGGTTTCCAACCGTTCGCAAATTCTAAAATTTTATATAGCATTTGGCCTGTTATTTTGATTCCATATAACTTGCCTTCTAAGTTGTATATGAGACAATCTAATATGATTCTTTCAATGCTTATTCTTGGTCTTGATAGTCTTACTGATGCAATTGATATATATTTGCAACCTTTAATTGAGGAGTTGGAGGAGTTATGGGAAGTGGGTGTTGAGACCTACGATGCGTCTTCTAGCTTTCATTTTCAACTCCATGCAAGTTTACTGCAGACAGTTAATGATTTTTGTGCGTATGACATACNNNTTGGATTGAGTACTAAGGGGAAGTTAGCATGGCCCATTTGTATGAAGGAGACTCACTCAATCAGGTCGTCTCATGGTGGTAAGTAATGCTATATGGGCCATTGATGCTGTTTACCCATAAACCACAAATTTCAAACACAGAAAGATTTATTTGATGGAACCATTGAACATGGTGTACCTCCAAAGCCTAGTTCAATTGATGAAATTCTTCATCAAGTGAAATATCTTGAGGACCTTGTATTAACTAAGGCTTCATATATGAAGGCTAAGATACCTCATGAGAAGAGGGGAATAATTGGAACAAGAAAAGTATATTCTTTCAACTTCTGTATTGGAAGGGCCTCCTATTATATCATAATCTAGACGTGATGCACATTAAGAAGAATATATGCGATAATATCCTTGGAAAATCATGAACGTCAAGAGAAAAACCAAGGATACTATCAAGACGTGTCTCCATTTAGAGAAAATGGGTTTCAGATCTTATTTGCACTTGTTGAAAGATGGGGACAAGTTTAAGATGCCTCATGCTTCTAACACTTTATCTCTTCCTTAAAATTGCATGTTTTGCAAATTCTTGAAAGAGTTAAAGTGGTCAATAGATTTTCTTCCAACATATCTTATTATGTGAACATGAAGGAGACCAAGATATCTGGTCTCAAGAGTCATGATTGCCATGTTATTCTCAAATATCTATTACCACTAACTTTGCGTGGTCTTCTTGTAGCCCCAGTGCGAGAGCCGCTCATTCAGCTGTCAATGTTTTTTGATATATTGCATGTTAAAGAACTAAAGGTGGATGACTTAGAGCAAATTGGAGCTCAAATTCCCCTTACTTTATGTAAGCTGGAAATGGCTTTTCCTCCAGCATTTTTTAATGTTATGTTACATTTGTCTATCCACTTGGTTCATGAAGCTAAAATTACGAGTCAACTCCAATTTAGATGGATGTATCCTATTGAACAAGTTATGTATACGTTTAAGTCGTACGTCCGCAATAGGACTAGGCGAGAGGCATCAATCGTAAAGGGCTATTTAGCTGATGAATGTATGACCCTTTATTCAAGGTACCTACACAGCATGGAGACCAAGTTTAACCGTCCTCATCGAAATTATGATAATCAAGTTGAGAATGATGGAGGATTATCTGCCTTTAATCATCTTGGCCATGGATTATATTCCCAAAGAGTTCATATTGATCTTGAGAACCATCAGTTACAGGAAGCTCATATCTATATTTTGAACAATTGTGATGAGGTCCAACCCTTTCTAAAGTAAGTCTTGCATTGATAGTATTTTTCTTTATTTCTAAACACTTTGTATTCTAAATTAATTTGTGTGAACTTAAGTAACATTTTTGTTTTATTCAGATAATATTCTACGAGCCAACCATCTAATGCTACACTTTCTTAGGAGGAATGGTGTATAAACATTAGAGAATGGTTCATGTGTGAAGTAAGTATACAATACTAATATTAATTATCCCATGTGTAGATGTTAGCACATGCATGTTTTAATACATTGTAAATAATCTTTTTAGGTAATGCGATTAAGTGAAGTTGAGAAGACTGAAAAATGAAAGATTTGCTTTCACTAGCATGTGGTCCGGCACAATATGTCACCTCTTTTGGTAGGTGTATTGTTAATGGATATAGATTTCATACAGTAGAGTGGGAAAAGAGTTTTACAACTCAAAATAGTGGTGTGGTTGTAATTAGAAATACAGGTCAAGGAGATGAAAACGTAGATTATTATGAGGTCTTGACTGATGTGCCTCAACTACAATACCTTGGGGGAAAACGAGTGGTGCTATCTTGTTGTAAGTGGTTCGATGTATTTAACAAAATTAGAGGGATTAAAATAGATAAATATGGCTTTGTTAGTATTAATTGCAAATGGCAATTAAAAACTAATGAGTCGTTTATCCTGGCTGGCCCAGAAAATCAGGCTTTCTATGCAATCGATAATGTGAACAAAGGATGGCATGTAGTTCTCAAGTCGCAATCACATTCCTTTTATGAAAGTCCATCATCAGATGATCCAAATGGTGTTAGTTATCAAAGTGAAGCATATCAAGATAGTGAAGAGAGATCTAGAAAGAGGGGGAAGGGAGATATGTAGTTGCACTTTCTTTAATGATTATATTAATAATATGCTCTTGACATATGCTAAGCAAGGTTGAGAGAACCGGCCCGGTGATCGACCCGGTCAACCGAGTGGGTCGATGGTTCAACCGGTCGGACCGTTTGGACTGGGTTTAGACCGGTTGACCCGGTTTACCGTCAAACCGGGTTAGACCGGCACAACCCGGTGAACTTGAAATTTTTTTTGTATTTGTTATGTATTCTTTTTTCAAATTATTAACTAAAATCTAATAGAAAAAAGTTACAAGTACAAAATAATAGAAAAGAAGAGAAATGAGAAATTTATTTATGGTCTCATATTGATGGAGTAGAAAGTGATTACAAGACTCTCATTACATAAATATGGGTACTAATATACAATGAGAATTGAGAAGTCCCACATTGTCAATTTGAGCATATTCTCAAACTTGGTATCCTTATAAAAAAGCATAGAAGGTAAGTCAAAGATAATACAAAGTCATAGGCTTGTAATTAAAGTTAGATTTTGTAAAAGAACTCAAGATTTTTGTGTGTTTTTATCGCCTATAATTAGCATTCACACTCCTAAAAAAAAATTCAATACCCTTAAAATGACATTATTTCAAGAGAAAAAATAATTTAGATGTAATAATTTAGTAACACAACTATTTAGAGGGTCATAATTTTTTTGATTTGGACATAATAATTTGGTAAACCATGCTCGAATATAGAAATCACAAGAGTTTGATGATAAACAAAAAATATACATTGATTATATTAAACGAAATAAAAATTACAATAAATGAACAATTACAAAATAATGTGGAAGAGGATATCATTAAATTATATATTTGATGAAAAAAATACCTTTTGATTTAACAACATAAATTATTAAAATCTAATAAAAAAAGTTACAAGTACAAAATAATGAGGAAGAAGAAAAATAAGAAATTTAATTATCCCACATTGATGGAGTAGAAGGTGTTGCAATACCCTCATTACATAAATATAGGTTTTGTTAGATTATGAGAAATGTGAAGTCCCACATCGCCATTTTGAGAAAATTATCAAACTTGGTAGCCTTATAAAAAAAGCATGGAAGGGGAAAGCAAGCCAAGGATGCTATTGAAGGGTTGAGTTGTGTTCAAAATCTTCATAGCCCAAAAATTTTTTTTTTTTTTTTTAAAAGTTGGGAAAAACCGGTTCAACCGCAGGTGGGCCGGTCTGACCGAGTCAGCTGGTCCAACCGGGTTTTACTGGTTTCCCCCGGTCTGATAGCTTAAACGGTTTTAAAGAGTTTCCGGACCGGTGCCGCAATCGGTTCCCGATCCAACCGATTTAACCGGCCGGTCTGGTCAGGTTCTCTCAACCATGATGCTAAGTAAATATTTCTTTTTTCTTATTTTAGAATGTCTTTAACTAATTTTTTGTCCCAAATTTTTCATTTCCTTTGTTATTAATGTTTGTTTCATTATTAGCATATCAATGTTTGACCTTTGGGTTATCGGTGCATATTTTTAAATTTTGAACTTGTGGTTTGAGACAAGGTACTATGAGATATTTAGAGGTATGGAGCTTGCCTATTGTCTGGAATTATGGGTTTTTGGTGAAATGTGAGTTTATCATCTTTGATTTCTGAGTTGGTACGATACTAAATGTATACATAATGTGTGACTGCATATGTTACAAAGGTAATATATTTCATAAATTTGGTATAATACTTACTCTAATTTTGTTCAACTTGTTATGAAGTTAGGTGGCTTCGTTTGCCATTTCTTGTGCCATAATAAGGATTTGTTACTTATCTATTTTCAGTTTTCTTCAAATGGTTCAACATTGCTCAATAACAGTTAATGCTGTCACCACAACTCCGGCCAGGGCAACTACTAGACATTTACAACAAGTGCAAGAAAGGCCACAGGACAATGGTGACTACCGTGACAAGACTCGTAAGACACCAATAGTAGCTGCAACAAACCTTACGGCATCTAATTCATTCTAGCTTAAGAGGCAAATCTCAATGTGTCCATTGATTCTTCAGCTTGTGTTGACAAGTTTGTTTCATAGACAATGATTACTTTCACCTCGCTCTTTCCTTGTTGCTTAAAGGTGACTTCTATTGATTTAGGTAATGAATTACGAAATAAGCTTCCATGCCAAGGTCTAATAGGCTGATGTTCATAGTACCTTGTATGTTAGCTAGAGGTCACGGACGGAAATTACATGAACTATATGCCTCCAAAAGTCATAATCCTTCTTTTGTGGAGACGGGTGCTAATAATAAAGTTTATATTGAGAGTTCTGCTATTATTGGTAAATCAACAGATGGTTCATTGATGAGATACTCTTCGATTAGAGCTAATTCTGGTGATGGAGATCCTTTTAATCAATGAGATATTTTTCTGGTTGTAGTAATCCTGGTTTTCCTCCTTATGCACTAGTTCATGAGGATGATGTTTCGAATGATGGGATTGATGTGGAAAATGATGATAATGATAATGCATCATTCTCTGAAGATGAGGATTTGCATAATCCTCAACATGCTTATAATTTCAACGGTGCATAAGGAGAATCTGAACCTGCTATTGAGTTTAGCTCAACTAGAGCTTGATAATGCTCTGAACTTGACCACATGAGGTGTTTCTAAAAAGAGAAAGCAAGACAAAAGAAGTAGAAAAACTCGTGACAGAAACAAATGTAAAGAGATTGCAAAGCTCAAGCCTGGAGGGAAACTTCCAATAGAATTCTACCGTAATCATGCTATTGGAGAGAATTATGATGCTTTTGTGAGACATTTGGGAATTATAGATCGTGACACTAACATTTGCCCCCTAAGGGTGCATAGATGGAAAGATATTGATGATAGACAATTGTAACACGTGGCACACGGTGACAATATGAGTAATTCTTTAAAAAGTCACATATATCCAATTGCATATATGTCAATGATGATTGGTGCTGATGTTAATGCTACTGCTATTCATTTTCTATTTTATTGTAGAAGGTTCAATCCAATGATGATAAGGAAATGTACGGTGAACGCATTTTGGAACACATGCATGCCTTATGGACTAATTGGAGGGCTGACTTAAAGAGGTATAATATAATAAAGCTTGGGAGGACCTTACGACAACCTTTGGATCATGTACCTAGTGGACTCGATAAGCACGAGTGAGAGTGGCTCGTGAAAGAGATCTATTGAAAGGATCCCCATAAGGATTCATAGTAACATGGTTTCTTTTTCATTGCGTATTGCTTTCTTGTTTTATAACTAACAATCATTTTTAATACTAATAAATGTCATCTTACTTCATTGTCATTTCTAAAATTTAGAAAGCAAGTGCTCTAAACTCCGTAAATGGATCATAGCATAAGAAAGATAGACTCCATAGAACAGGAAGTAAGCCTCATCGGCAAGTTGCTTGGGAGCTGGCAATGTAATTATGAAACTGAAGGTTTTTTTTTGGGGGGGGGCAATTTCATGCATGTGATTGTTATATTTGACTGTCAATTTGGTATTGAAAAAGTGTGCAAAGATAGGAAATGAACCATCTTTTCTTCAAATGTTCCATGAAGCTCACAACTCCAGAGATAGCACAAAAATATGTACGTATAGTTAATTAAAGCTCAGCAACTTTCTTTAGAAAGTACAAATCGTTAATGTGCTTGGTTTCTCTTTTGTTAGGATGAAATCTGAGGTGTTATGGAAAAAGATCCTTCACTTTTACAAATGGATGTAGGTGTTCTTGAAAATATGCATCAGATTGCAATTGTGTTTATGTGATGTGCAGACTTTAAGAATGCATCTTATGAGTTTTTATATTTTGCTTTGGTTTCTTTGAGAGTGTCTAGTTGTTTATGAAAGATTTACTCGATTGCTGGATTATGCTCATGTGTTGCGCAGCCTTGAGAATGAATATCATGAGCATCTATTTTTTAGTTCATCCTTTAAGAAAGTGTGGCACTTGAGAAGATTTGGCAGATTGAAAGATTGTTTTTATGTGTTGTGTTGTTTGAGAATGAATCTCATGAACGTCTTTGTTTTAGATGTGCATTTTGTAAGAGATCATGCTCCATTGTGAGTTCTTGGTGAAGGATAGTACATGGGTGCTACTTAAAGGAAGCATAATTAGATACGTATAAGTCCTTTGCTGTATATTGTCTAGTTTGGGGTAGTAATTAAAGCTTACTCATCTTTCTCACTGCGTAATTGATTATGCATAACTTTTTTCCAATTTGCAGGTTGCTGGAAAGGTTTTAAAGTCAAAATCTCAAAGTCAAGTACTTGGCCATAGGGGAAGAGTAAAGCCAAAAGATGTAAGAGCATCGTACTCCACAAGAGTTGAATGTGAGTTGAAGTAAATGCTACAAGAAGAAAGAATGAAGGTCTTGCTGATCGTTTAGCTACCGTCGAAGCGGAAAATGAAAATCTTCAAACTTGCGTGGAGTCGGTTGAAATTGAAATGATGAAGATCAAGGATCTTGTTTTCCAACAATTCATCACTAGTCCACTATCTATTGCACGTGATGGGCATGAAACTCTAGGTTCGAACTTAATTTCAATTTTTATATTGTTTATCGAAAATTGGTTTGGGTTAAACGTAGGGAGATATTTGGATTGTGTGAGGTTCTGTTGTGTTATGTTGAAATGAGTGATGTATCTTGGTGAGCAGTATTGTGCTGTGGTGAATGAGAAGTCTATTTCAGAGTGTTAATTGTGTTAGTTGTGCTAGTTGTGTTATGGTGAATGAGGAATATCTGGGAGAGCAAAAAGTCATGCAGTCATTTCCCCTAAACTAAGATCCTTAAGGTTACAAAAGATTAAAGTAAGAACATGAAACTGATAGGAACTTCCCTTCAAACTGACAGGGCCCTTTTTATGTTTATATGTGTGTTTTCACTTCAAGGAATGGATTACATCTGTACCCCTTCAGTGACCAGTGTGTTGTATTTGGATAAGCGGGGTTACAAAGTGGTGTCGAGATTGAAAAGGCTTTGCTTAAAATTATTGTTGTTATAGATGAAGTTAGTTGTTGATCCTAAACTTTTGGGGTACGTACCTTTGGTGTACAAACTGACAGGAACATCCTCCACTTGAAAACATGATTTTGTAGTCATGTACATAATCATTTTTGTTGCATAGTAGTGTCGAGATTGAAATGACTTTGCTTAAGATTATTGTTATGATAGATGAAGTTAACTGTCGATGCTAAACTTTTGGTGCACATACTTTTTGTAATCTCCCTCTTTAAGAATAAGGGTCTAATGCTTTCTTTTTGTTTTAACAGACACACAAAGATGATGGATCCTCATTCCATGTTGTAGTGCTGTTCCACTGTTTGGCTACAAGATGCGAGATCATTACTTTTCCTGTTTGTTTTTAGCCAAGTTTTTATGTATTTAGACATCAAATTCAAGAACAACGTAACTCATCTAGTTTCTTGAGTTGTTTCTAGATTTAAGTCGATTTTGTATCATATATATAGTTTTGTAGCAAACATTTACAAACTAATTGTTTTTCATTCAATAGATATTAAACTTGGTACTACTCGTGTTTCCTTGAGCTATTTAATCCATTTTACCATTATAGTAATTATACGGTTGAAACTAGCTCCCCAAAATTATTAACGACACAAGTAATCGGTCGTTATCATCATGTGCTTACGATTTTAAACAACAGAATATCTTGTCATTAGTCTTTGTTGAAACGATAGCGATCAACCAAAGTTGTCATCACTGATAACATTATAAATTTTTTTATTTCTAGTTTCATAAATAAACGATGAGTAATATGGTTGTTATTATTATTTTTTTCATTGTTAATTAGTTGACTGATAGCGACAATATCTCTTTTTCTTGTTATTAGAATAGCGGAGAAAATTTTCATGTTGTCGTTAAAACTACTGACGACGGGACCAAGAACGACGGACGATGAGCAACATTTTTTTATTGTTAAAGCCTTTAACGACGAAAAATTATACTTTAACGACCAACTTTTTTGTTGTAAAAGCTTCTTTTCTAGTAGTGGACCTTTTGTTTGAGGCGGAAGAAACTTCGGTTAGAGGAGAAAAGGATCGAAGCCCAACAATCACTCTAAGTATGGCAGAAGGTGGACGAGATCAACAAAGGATGCTTTGGGTCTTCATTGCTCAAGTGTCCACGTCACATCCAGCATTGCAAGGCCAACGGTAGAAGCTCATAATTTTGAGCTCAAACTAGCTCTTATATAACTGGTGCAACAATCTCAGTTCAGAGGCTCCTCGATGGAGGATCCGAATGTATACATCCCGGTCTTTTCAGAAGTGTGTGATACTTTGAAGCCCAACAGAGTTTCAACCCACGCCATCCGACTTCAAATATTTCCCTTCTCATTAAGGGACAAGGCGCAGGTATGGCTTGACTCATGGCCTCCGGTGTTGGTCACTACATGGGACAAGCTCACCAATGCCTTCCTTGCAAAGTTCTTTCCACCTAGCAAGATGATGATTAGGGGTGAGCCCAAAAAATACCGAAACTGAAAAACCGAACCGGAAAACCGAACAAAAAAACTTGGCAACCGGCTTGATTTTTCTAAAAACTTCCGCCCGGTTAACTGAATCGAAAAAATTTTACGGTTTCGGTTTCAGTTTCGGTTTTGGTTTCGGCTCCGTCATTTGAGATCTATTAAAAGGATCCCCACAAGGATTCATAGTAACATTTTATTACTAACAAATTTCATCTTACTTCATTGTCATTTCTAAAATTTAGAAAGCAAATGCTCGGAACTCCGCAAATAGATCATGGCATAACAAAGATAGACTCCATAGAACAGGAAGTAAGTCTTATCAGCAAGTTGCTTGGGAGCTGGTAATGTAATTATGAAACTTAAGTTTTTTTTTTTTTTTGGGTGCATTTTCATGCATGTGATTGTTATATTTGACTGCCAATTTGGTATTGGAAAAGGGTCCAAAGATTGGAAATGAGCGGTCACTTCATCAAATGTTTTGTGAAACACACAAAAAGTTTTCAACTCCGAGATTGCCTAAAAATATGTACGTCTAGTTAATTGTAGCTTAGCAACTTTTTTTGGAAAGTACAAATTGTTAATGTGCTTGGTTTCCCTTTTTTTTAAAGGATGAAATCCAAGATGTTATGGAAAAAGATCCTTCACTTTCACAAATGGAGGTGGATGTTCTTGAAAATATCCATTAGAATGTACTTGAGTTTGTGTGATGTGCGGGCTTTGAGAATGCATCTTATGAGCTTTTCTATTTTTGTTTTGGCTTCTCCGAGAGAGTCTAGTTGTTTATGAATTTCTTATTGAATTGCTAGATTATGTTTATGTGTTGTGCAGCTTTGAGAATGAATATCATGAGCATCTCCTTTTTAGTTCATCCTTTCAGAAAGTGTGGTGCTTAAGAAGATGTGCCAGATTGAAAGATTGTGCTTATGTGTTGCGTTGCTTGAGAATGAATCTCATAAACGTCTCTATTTTATATGTGCATTCTGGAAAAGATCTTGCTGCATTGTGAGTTCTTTGTGAAGGATAGTAAATGGGTGCTACTTAAAGAAAGCATGATTAGATACCTATAAGTCCTTTGCTATGCATTTTCCAGTTTGGGGAAGCAAGTAAAGCTTGCTCATCTTTTTTTTTTTAAAAAAAAACCATGCCTCATAGTTGGGTGATAAATGAGTCATCTTTGCTTAATTGACTATGCATAACTTTTTTGCAAGTGGTAGCTTGCCGAAAAGGTTTTCAAGTCAAAATCTCAAAGTTAAATACTTGGCCTTGGGGGACAAGTAAAGCCAAAAGATGTAAGGGGATCGTACTCTACTAGAAATGAGCTTGGCGCTGAGCTGAGTGCTACAAGAAGAAAGAATGAAGTTCTAATTGATCGTTTGGCTACGTCGAAGCGGAAAATGAAAAACTTCAAAATTGCGTGGAGTCGGTTAAAACTGAAATGTTGAACATTAAGGATCTTTTTTCCAACAATTCAACACAAGTCCACGATCTGTTGCACGCGATAGACTTGAAACTCTAGCTTCGAACTTAATTTCAATTTTTATATTCTTCATTGGAAATTGATCTGGGTTAAACATTGGGAGATATGTGGACGGCGTGAGGTTTTGTTGTGTTATGGTGAAATGAATGATATATCCTGATGAGCAGTATTGTGCCGTGGTGAATAAGAAATCTATTTCGGTGTGTTAATTGTGCCAGTTGTATTAGTTGTGTTATGAGGGATATCTGGGAGAGTTAAAAATCACGTTGTCATTTCCCTAGAACTAACATCCGTAAGGTTATAAAAAGATTCAAGTGAGAATATAAAACTAATAGGGACTCTCCTTCAAGCTGATCGGAGCGTTGGTGTATTTATATGTGTGGTTTCAGTTAATGGAATGGATGACATCTGTACTCCTCCATTGACGAGTGTGTTGTATTTGGAAAACTGGTGTTATAAAGTGGTGTCGAGATTGAAAAGGCTTTGCTTAAAATTATTGTTGTTGCAGATGAAGTTAAGTGTTGATGCTAAACTTTTGGTGTACGTACTTTTGGTGTACAAACGGACAGGAACATCCTGCACTTACAAACATGATTTGGTAGTCACGTGCACAATCATTTTTGTTACAAAGTGGGGTCGAGATTAAAGTGGATTTGCATAAAATTATTGTTATAACAGATGAAGTTAATTGTTGATGCTAAACTTTTGGTGTACATACTTTTTGTAATCTTTCACTTTATGAATAAAGGTCCAATACTTTCTTTTTGTTTTCATAGATACATAAAGATGCTGGATCCTCATTGCATGTTCTAGTGGTGTTCCACTATTTTGCTACAAGATGCGAGATCATTAGCTTTCCCCTTTGTTTTTAGCCAACTTTTTATGTGTTTAGACATCAAATTTGAGAACATAACTCATTTACTTTCTTGAATTGTTTCTAGAGTTAAGACGATTTGGGTATCATATATATAGTTTTGCTTTTAGCAAACATTTACAATCTAATTGTTTTTTATTCAATAGATATATAAAATTTGTATTACTCGCATTCCCTTGAGCTATTTAATCCATTCTACCATTATAGTGATTATACAGTTGAAACTAGCTCCACATAATTGTTATCAACACAAATAATTGGTTGTTATCATCAGGGACTTGCGATTTTCAACGATAAAATATTTTTCCATTTGTCTTTATTGAAACAATAATGGCTAACGAAAGTTGTTGTTACTGATAACATTATAAATTTTTTCATTTCTCATTTCATAAAGAAACAGTGAATAACGTGGTTGTTATTATTATTATTTGTCATCATTAATTAGGTATCTAATATCAACAATACCTCTTTTCGTTGTTATTAGAATAATGACAGAAATTTTCAAGTCGTCGTTAAAACCATTAACGATGGGACCAATAACGACGAACGATGACCACTTTTTTTTTTTGGTCGTTAAAGCCTTTAACGACAGAAAACTGTACTTTTAACCACCAACCTTTTCATCATTAGAAGCCTCTTTTCTAGTAGTGCACCTTTCGTTTGAGGTGCAAGAAGCTTCGGTTAGAGGAGCGAAGGCTCGAAGGCCAATAAGCATCTCCAAGTATGCCAGAAGGTGGAGGAGATCAACGAAGGAGACTTCGGGACTTCATTATCTAGGTGTCCGCATCACATCCAGCATTGTCTAGCCAACGGTAGAAGCTCATAATTTTGAGCTCAAGCCAGCTCCTATATCTATGCCGTAACAATCTTAGTTCAGAGGCACCCCGATGGGGGATCTGAATCTACACCTCCTGGTATTTTTTTGAGGTGTGTGATACTTTAAAGCTCAATAGAGTCTTAACCAACGCTATCCAACTTCAATTATTTTCATTCTTAATAAGGGACAAGGCGCGGCGTGGCTTCACTCATTGCCTCCGGGGTCGATCACTACATGGGACAAGCTCAACAATTCCTTCCTTGCAAAGTTCTTGCCACCTAGCAATATGGCGATTAGGGGTGAGCAAAAAAAACCGAAATTGAAAAATCGAACCGGAAAACCAAACAAAAAAAATCGGCTATATGGTTTGATTTTTTTAAGTAATTTAGTTTGGTTAACTGAGATCTATTGAAAGGATCCCCATAAGGATTCATAATAATATGGTTTCTGTTTCATTGCGTAGTGCTTTCTTGTTTTATAACTAATAATCACTTTTACTACTAACAATTTCATCTTACTTCATTGTCATTTCTAAAATTTAGAAAGAAAGTGCTCAAAACTCCGCAAATAGATCATAGCATAAGAAAGATAGACTCCATAGAACAGGAAGTAAGCCATATCGGCAAGTTGCTTGTGACCTGGTAATGTAATTATAAACCTTAAGTTTTTTTTGGCAATTTCATGGATGTGATTGCTGTATTTCACTGGTAATTTGGCATTGGAAAAGGGTGCAGAGACTGGAAATGAGCAACCTTTTTGTTTCTAAGGATGCAATCAGAGACGTTATCGAAAAAGATCCTTCACTTTCATAAATGGAGGTGGGTGTTCTTGAAAATGTCCCTCAGACTGCAACTGTGTTTATGTGATATGCAGGCTTTGAGAATGCATCTTACGAGCTTTTGTATTTTCATTTTGGGTTCCTTGAGAAAGTCTAGTTGTTTATAAAAGATTTATTAGATTGCTGGATTATGTTTATGGTTGTGCAGCTTTGACAATGAATATCACGAGCATCTCTTTTTTAGTTAATCCCTTAAGAAAGTGTGCCGCTCAAGAAGATGTGCCAGATTGAAAGACTGTATTTATGTGTTGTGTTGTCTGAGAATGAATCTCATGAACGTCTCTATTTTAGATATGCATTTTGTAAGAGATGTTGCTCCATTATGAGTTCTTGCTGAAGGATAGTACCTGGGTGCTATTTAAAGGAAGCATGATTAGATAAGTATAAGTCCTTTGCTGTGTATTGTCTAGTTTGGGGTAGGAGTTAAAGCTCACTCATCTTTCTCACTGCTTAATTGATTATGCACAACTTTTTTCCAATTTGCAGGTTGCTGGAAAGGTTTTCAAGTTAAAATCTCGAAGTCAAGTAAAGCCAAAAGATGTAAAGGGATCGTACTCCACTAGAGTTGAATGTGAGGTTGAACTAAATGCTACAAGAAGAAAGAATGAAGGTCTTACTGATCGTTTGGCTATCGTCGAAGCNGAAAATGAAAATCTACAAAATTACGTGGAGTCGGTTGAAACTGAAATGATGAAGATCAAGAATCTTATTTTCCAACAATTAAACACTAGTCCACCATCTGTTGCACGTGATGGGCATGAAACTCTAGGTTTGAACTGAGTTTCAATTTTTATATTGTTCATTGAAAATTGGTTTGGGTTAAACATTGGGAGATATTTGGATTGTGTGAGGTTCTGTTGTGTTATGGTGAAATGAGTGATATATCTTGGTGAGCAGTATTGTGCTGTGGTGAATGAGAAATCTATTTCAGAGTGTTAATTGTGTTAGTTGTGCTAGTTATGTTGTGGTGAATGAGGATTATCTGGGAGAGCATAAAGTCGTGCAGTCATTTCCCCTGCACTAACATCCTTAAGGTTATAAAAGATTAAAGTAAGAACATGAAACTGACAGGAACTCCCCTCCAAACTGACAGGAGCCTTTTTATGTTTATATGTGTGTTTTCACTTCAAGGAATGGATTACATCTGTACCCCTCCATTGACTAGTGTGTTGTATTTGGATAAGTGGTGTTACAAAGTGGTGTCGAGATTGAAAAGGCTTTGCTTAAAATTATTGTTGTTATAGATGACGTTAGTGGTTGATCCTAAACTTTTGGTGTACATACTTTTGGTGAACATCCTCCACTTGAAAATATGATTTTCTAGTCATGTACATAATCATTTTTGTTGCACAGTGTTGTCGAAATTGGAATGACTTTGCTTAAGATTATTGTTGTGATAGATGAAGTTAACTTTTGATGCTAAACTTTTGGTGTACATACTTTTTGTGATCTCTCTCTTTAAGAATAAGGGTCTTATACTTTCCTTTTGTTTTAACAGTCACACGAAGATGATGGATCCTCATTCCATGTTTTGGTGCTGTTCCATATTTGGCTACAAGATGCAAGATGATTACTTTTCCCCTTTGTTTTTTGCCAAGTTTTTATGTATTTAGACATCAAATTCAAGAACAACGTAACTCATTTAGTTTCTTGAATTGTTTCTAGATTTAAGACGATTTTGGTATCATATATATAGTTTTGCTTTGTAGCAAACATTTACAAACTAATTGTTTTTCGTTCAGTAGATATATAAAGTTGGTATTACTAGTGTTTCCTTCAGCTATTTAATCCATTTTATCATTATAGTGATCATACGGTTGAAACTAGCTGTTAGCTTCATTAAGCTTACAACGTGTTTTATGAATATGTTTTGATGAAAGACAAAAAGAAGTTGGTAAATTAGTATATTTATTAAATAACATATTTTGTTTATTATATAAGGTATTATAATATCTTAAAGATATTTTAGTATTCAAATTTGAATATATGATCTTTAAATATAATATTGTAATTCAAATTTGACTATGATATTATGAGATAAAATATGTCACTTTAATAGGGAGCCAAAGTTAGCAAATATTTGATCTTTCTTCACAAAGATTTAATATTTAAATGGTTGATATTTGCCTTGTATATGGCAGGCCTACAAAGCAGCTCAAGAAGATTTTAAGTCTGCAAAAGATATGCTAGTCGTTGCAAATCAGTCGATTGATCCAACTAGCTGCTACTAGCTGGATTGTGTAATCTTCAAGGGCACTGAACTGTCATTCAAGGCCTTGAACTGAAGCTGAATTTTAGATATGCATAACGGCTACTTTCCTTCTAATTCTCCGAGCATTGCCTATAAATATGCAAGATGGCTGAGCGCTGAAGATACCAAGCAAGGCAAGCATTCATTGGCATACTCAAACACACTCTCTTATTGTATTGATTGAGCTTTAATCTGCTATTGTTTTTTGAGTTATTCAAGTAGTGTTTAGGTGGGATTATAG
>NCQT01087260.1:11756-22647 GCA_002740465.1 Stenocereus thurberi | reverse complement strand
GGAGGTCACCAGGACTGGCCTTAAAACTAGCCGAAAAATAGCCAGACAATGGCTGGAGCTGCTGCCATGGGGGAGAGAGAGAGAGGAGAGAGAAATGGAGTTTTTGGGTTGATGACTAATCTAACTCTTGGCTGAGATTTTATCTAGAAAAGTAACTATTTAGCTAACCATGGTTAAGCTTAATCATGATAATTAGTTGGGTTAATATGCAAACTTATTGGGCTTCAAATTGGGCCAAAAAAAATTGGATTCTGGAATAAAATACTTCTTACCGATAACGTTTTTACGTAACTCAAAATTAAATTTTTGTAATATTATAATAATAATAATAATAATAACAACAACAACAACAATAACAATAATAATAATAATACTGATAATAATAATTTCTTAAAACATATTTATGGAGGCCTACTATCGATTCACCCGATATTTAATTAATCAACAAAGCGTGAATTAACAATCAAAAGAACTTGATTTGCAAAATGGCACCCAAATAAAATATCCTCCAATCGGGATGATTAGATACGATAAACGAAAGCAAAAATTTGAATGACATAAGATAATTCGGTAAATATATGAATTGAGTGTAATTGAATTAATAAACGTGATTTGGTTAAACAAATAACCATGAGTGATTAAATCCATAAGCATGATAAATTAAATGAGTAAATATAATTAATTAAATAAATAAATATGATTCAAATAATTAAATATGGGTTAGAGTTGGGTTATTACAGCCTTCCCCTCTTTAAGAGTTTCGTTCTTAAAACTTATGACATTTGCCAAATGTGTGCAATGTTGCTGTAAAAACACATGGGCCATTGGTTCCCATTACTTCCCTAAGATCCTTACAAGTCATCTTCTATAAGTACACAATCAGTTCATCCTCATAATGACAACAAGGTCTGTTAATCAAACTGGATTGAATGCCCAATGAATATGTTTCTAACAATACTAATAGAGGCATATTTATAAAAGATAACACATGCAACTATTTACTGGTCTCAGTAAATTTAAAAGACAGGGGAACGATCTAAAGTGTAAAGAGCTGCAACCACACCATGAACTTTTGCAAAGGGATTTCCTTATTAGTTATAAAGGATAGGCATCTAAGCAGAATGAATGAAAGCACGAAGATTCGTAATGAAAGATAGGCATATAAATGTCCTGTATATACAAGACATGCAGTTTATTCATGATCGTCATGATAGTAAAGTAAATGAACGATGTTACGAAGTTGAGAGGGAGTATAAAGTAATGAAGGTGAAGAAATGTAACAGGTTGCCAAAGTGGCTTTTGAAAAGTCGAACGGTATCCGTATGTAAGTAAATGATGAAGATAAGGGTCAACAGTACTAGAAGGAAAATTTTATTCATCTGGTGTTTGAAAGAACAATACGTCAAGATGAAGGAGTCAGCCTTATGACAGAACATGATGACATCCACCAATAACACATTTTACAGTAAATGGAAGTCTTGGGTAGGCAAATAAACTTCAAAACTGCTGGCCGATGAAAATAGTACAAATCGTTGTTTATCATTAATAAGATAGGATGCACTAGTGAAGAAAGGATTACCAAAACAACTTGAATAACGACATGCAGTTACGGCCATAGAGTAGTATGCCAAGGTGACATTATAGTGCTATAGAAACAAAAAGAATATGGATCTATTTAACTGCTGAAAGGGCACTCAATGACTGGGTCTAAAGCAACCAAAGGCTTTGCAAGCAATAAATGAATAGTGGCCTAATAGAAGCAGGGAGTTAAAGTAGGTGACATTAAAAATATGAACATAGTGATGACTGAATTGTAAGTAGAATGGATCAAATATACTTATGAAGAACTGCCAATCACACAGTAACTCATACCTGAGTTCATTATAGGCTCCATTATGGAAACGGAGAATTGAATGATTATGATTGTCAGGGTCTGAACCGTCTATAAGAAAGGCTGCTCAGATATGTTTAAATGACTCCCCAAAGACCACATATGAGATTTTTCATAAACATTCCATTAAGAATCAAGAGAGTGTTAATGACAAAGAAATGATGCCTCTGAATAATTCAAGATAACTACGGCAGAAATAAGTCAATGACAGGAAGTAATGGGAGCATTGATGAGGTAAGGTCTTAGTGTCAAGACCAAATAATTCCTATACATGGCAGCTTAATCTTACTTGTACCACACATATAATGCCAAGTAGCACACCTTAAGCTGCTAATCGTTATTACCATACATAAGCACTCTTTAAGAGGGGGAGGCTGTAATAGCCCGAACTAACCTACGTCTATTTATTTAAATCATGTTTATTTACTTAATTAATCATATTTATTTCTTTAACTCATGTTTATTCTTTTCATCATTCAAGGTTATTTAATTATCCAAATCATATCTAATGATTCGATTGCACCCCAATTTATCTACTCAACGAATTCCATTGTGTTTTCTAAATTTTCCGCATTCAATTATTGCATTTAATCATCCCAGTTGGGAGATATTTTATTTTGGGACCCACTTTGCAAATCAAGTTTTATTTCTCGTTTAAATCGAGTGAGTCGATAGTAGGCCTCAGTAAGCATGATTAACGATTAATTATCTTCTAAATGTCAGGAAAATTTAATCCCGAGCCTTATAAAATCTTTAATGCAATCTTTGCTTATTTTTGAGCCCAAAATCAAGCCCAAAGCCTATGATTTAGGCCTAATTATACAAGGCCCCGGTTACTTGTGTTTATTTATCACTAATTATCATGAATTGCACCTAAATATACTTAACAAAAAGGTACTTTATGACTCAAAATTTTCAGCCATCTTAAGCTAACATCCAACCAAGTGACTCATCAAAAATTCACAAAAACAAAATGAAAAGATAAGCTCTTCATTGCACTCTCTCTCTCTCCTACACTAGTGCTGCTAAAACAGGGGCAGCAGCTACTGCCCCTTGTGCCGTCATGTTTGGTGGTTTCCAACCATTTTTCCAACCACCTCCTAGCTGCTGCGACTTCCCCTTGCTGCCAGCTATCATGCCCAACCACTAAGATCACTCAAAACAGCCCCCTCCTCCCTCTAATTCAAGCCTAAAGTAAAAGGTATACCCAAAATCCTAACTTGTTCTATCTTGAGTTTTATGGTTGTTTTATTTATCGACTATGTATGAATGATCAAATTGATAGTTATTATGTAATTTTTATTGAGTTTAGTGATGTTTAAAGTTGTGGGTGATGAATTGAAAATGTGATCAAATGAGTTGAATCATGATGAATCATGAAAGTTGAATCCAAGTTTGCTTATTTCATTTGTTGTGATCTTGGAATGAAAAATGAATTTAAAGTTGTGGGTGATCTTATTCAATCCCTTTATGTTGATTTTAGATGAGTTTAAGTCCAAGTTAAAGTGAGGCATAAGCTAGGGTTATGAGAATTATGCATGATTTAAATGATGTTTGTCAACAACCTTGTCATGTGTGTGTTTTAGATTTGAAAAAAAATCTTGAAAGATTATGAAGTGAAAATTGTAGATTATGGCTGTCTAAAGTAATGTTGAGGCATTCCATGGTTTGGTAATTTCAACAAGTGATTTTAGAGGGTAATTATGTGAAAAAGAAGGATAATAAACGAGGTCGCAAGCTGTGAAGGGCCCGGAGGTCTGTTTCGAGAAAAATTGGTAATGCATGGCTTGTTGAAAAATTATGCATTTTGGCGGGAGCTAGTTCAAGAGTTATTTTTCAAATGGCTTTTGAATCACCTTAATCTGAGTTCCGTGGACAAAGTTATGGCCATTTTTCTAGAACTGTACAAGTTTAATCAAAACTGACACACTTGTATTCTAACCCCATTTTGGAAATCCTATTGTGGGAATCATATTTTGTATTGTAAATGAAAGTTTTGGGACTTCTTATTCTTTCCATATTGGGGTTTTAGGTCTGCATTTTAGGTCGAAGATGAAAGTTGTGAATTTTTGAAGTGAACTAGCCTGCTTTGGTGCAAATTGGGTTGTTACTGTAATTGTTGTACAGTATATACATGGAGGGAAATTCTGAAAATTGTACTGTAGATTGCCCATATTATTTTAAATTTTCTATAAGATTTCATGAATTTTGATTGAGTATTTTGAGTTTAGTGATTTTTGAAAGTATTTTGAGTAATCATATAAAGAGCAATAATAAAGATTGAGTGAGATTGATCATGCACTCATTTGGTGTATTTTGGGCTAAGTAAGGTCATTTAAGGGAAAATGAATATTCATGGACTTTCATGGAGCCTTTAGCTTAATTAATGAGAAAGAAGAAGACAATATTCAATTTGGGAGCTAGTTTATGATCTTTAAATCAATTATGAATTTTACACAGAAAATTTAGTGAGTTTAATAGCTTCTATTGAGTTCAACGACTCATTTGGGGCAGAATTCTATATTTAATGGATTTACAAATGAAATATGAGAAGTGGCGAGAGGTTTGACTTAGAAATCATATTTACCAAATCAAATTATTGCAGTTTATGCTATTTTGAACCAAGATATCTCTCTCTTGGCCTCAAACCTCTATTACTTACTCAATTTAGAATGTACCAAATGTTTTTATAGAGCCAATCTAGTGTACTCGCTGTTATCTTAAATCAAGCTATACATCAGCGAGCCTTAAACACATATCAGCAACCTATTTCAGAAAAGGCCAAAACCACTCTCCCATTGGTCACCCTCAAGGCCTTTTCCTTCATAATCTCATTTAGCTCATTGTGGTCTATTTTACTTTCATTTACTTTATATCGAATTTAATTACTTTTATCAATTTAGTTTTGAAGTTATATTGAAATACTGAAGTTATGTATACCATTTAATTGCTAAATTTCTATTACACATGCTTTTACTTACTCAATTATATGAGCAATGATCATTTACTGACTATACATACCTACAATGACATGTATGAAATAGAGTTGAGGACTAATTATCATTTTCCGTTATGCGTAAGTATTATCAAGTCAGAATATATTTATCAAGTTAGATGACATTTATAAAACAGCTAATTTGTATCAAGTTAGATGACATTTTTAAAGACTCAAGGTACGTCCATTGTCTATATCTTTAGAAAGCAAAACATGTTTATAAAGTTATAACTCTTAATGAGTTTATCAATGAATCCGTTTATACAGTGATTTGCCATTTAACTTGTAACCCAATCAGTTATCATCTATAGGGCATCAGCACATCATTTACCCGCGCGGTTTCAGGCCAACTCTTGATCGGATTGACAAGTGTACACCTATGTATAGATCATATCATTGCAAGAGGTTCACATCCAGATAATAATGAGCAATTCAGTTTCATATTACTTTCATTTTCATTGTTATTGCAAACTAAATAAATTGGAAAGGCGGGTGCCAATCAACAGTGTTTCTATGCTCATTTTATAATACAAAAATGCATGTACTGAGCTTTTGCTCACATTTTCAAATTGTTTTCATGTTTTTCATTTTAGGTGATAAAGTATCGCATGTTTCTCCATTTAGCAAACCCTATTGGAAGTCATCAGATGCTCCCAGTGGATTTAGCATGTGATGAAGTATCACATGTTTCTCCATTTAGCAAACCCTTTTGGAAGTTATCAGATGCTCATAGTGGATTTAGGATAGCATGAATGTTGGGTTCGGCCTCATGGTCAAGTTGGGTCTATATTCAATATACTTGTGTAGTGTAGAGTGTGAGTTAGCACATGTTATGATTAAGTTGATTATATTGAAGTTAAACTAGGACTTTGATCTTGAAGTGTTTCATTTTAATAGATATTGTGATGTGGACATGAGTTGCAAGATTAAATGGTTTCAATAAGCCTTATCCTTATCAGGACAGCAGTAGTAGTCTCCTATCATTAAGTCTTCCGCTGCAGTTTTCAGTAAATCATGTCATTAACATTTTAGAAGATGACCAAAGCAAAGATAAAACAATCAAAATCCAACACTTTAGCATCAAGCTTGCATGCTTAACAAATAACCCTAACCCTAGCATGATCTAACCTCAACTCCTCCATGATCAACACCAAAATAACTCTTCTTTCTTATCAAAACAACATGATCAAAGATCACAGATATCAAAACAAGAATCAAAACTAAAATACAAACAAAACCAACAAAATCAAGTTTCAAGGTTACTCACTTTTATTGAAAATAGTAGAGATGGAGATGAGGTTTAGTGGTTGTGATGATGGAGGATGGTAGTTTGAGGTATTGGGATGCCGGGGGGCTCGGAGATCACCGAAGCTGGCTGAAAAAGTTGCCGGAAATCAGCCAGAGCAAGCTGGCTTGATGCTATCATGGGGAGGGAAGAGAAAGAGGAGAGAGAAAATGAAGTTTGGATTGAATTGTATTTTGTTGACTAATCTAATTCTTTGGCTGAGTTTTAATAATAAAATAACTTTTTGAGCTAACCATAGTTAAGTTTAACCATGATTATTAGTTGGATTAATAGGCAAACTTTTTGGACTTCAAAACGGCCGAAATAAGTAGCATTCGGGAATAAAACGCTTCGTAATGATAACGTTTTTGTGTAACTCAAAATTAAATTTTTGTAATGTCATAAAAATAATAATAATAAAAATAATAATAAAAACAATAATAACAATAATAATAATAATTATAATAAAAATAATTTCTTAAACCATAATTGTCGAGGCTTACTATCGATTCACTCGATATTCAATTAATCAACAAAACTTGAATTAACATTCAATGAAACTTGAATTATAAAATGGGACCCAAACGAAATATCCTCCAACCGGATGATTAAATACGATAAATGAAAGTGAAAAATTTAAATGACATAAGATAATTCGGCAAATATATAAATTAAGTGTAATTGAATTAATAAACATGATTTGATGAAACAAATAATCATGAGTGATTAAATCCATAAGTGTGATAAATTAAATGAATAAAAGTAATTAATTAAATAAATAAATATGATTTTAATAAATAAATATGGGTTAGGGTCGGGTTATAACAGTCTTCCCCTCTTAAAGAGTTTCGTCGTCTAAACTTATGATGCTTGCCAAATGTACGCAATGCTACTGTAAAAACACATGGGCCATTGATTCCCATTGCTTCCCTCTGAAGAGGTATAATTTGCCCAATGTACTTTGTATAGTACCCTTCCTAGAAAGCGCCTATACAACCACTATCTGAGTCCGACTAAGGGTGTCTACGTACTGTATAACTGCTTAATCCCACGTTTCAGTAGTGGATCTAGATACTTCTCACACAATAGCCTTAATAAACTCAATTACTTTGATTCAAAATTGATATTCTCTTCGAAAGAAAAGAACCTTGTTACTAGTGAGAAGGTGCGCACTACTGATTCATCATCTTGTCCACTAATGGAAATAACTGTATACTCTGATAAGTACTCTAATACTATTACGAGCTATAAAACACGTTATATAAGTGTTCGGGTTCAACAGGTAGGTGCAGTCAACAAGCTACGGGATTTAACCTTTCAATGAGTCATAAGGCCTCATGTAACTAGCCCCTAATTGTCCTTGGATAGTCGCTCTCTTACTACCTTGACTAGAAAAGCCTTTTGAAATACTTCATTATCGATCTGAGACTTCGGTTATTTCTTCGTTTTGCCAGCACAACTCTTTTGTCGACCTTGTATCACCTCAACATGTACTTAAATTTTCCCTCTTAATTCTTGTTGGGTTAGCTCTGACTCTATACTCAATGTTTCTTTTGGCTAACTCCAATATAAGCAGACAGTGCTAGAGATTATGCCCTTATCAAAATGTCCTCATTTGATATTCCTAATGCATCACATGATCTCCCCTCATCAGACTACTCAAGGATCTGCTCCCGGTCGATAATGGGCAATGAAATGACCATGGTTAGGGATGAGAGTGATAAAATTCTTAGCCAAATAAATCATTCCATATAAACGAAATGAACAATGAGACTAGAAAAGGCTAATAAAGGAGAGATTATCATGAGGTAGTTAAACTAAAGATGACCATAAATGCACCATGAATTCTGAAATATAATGCCACAAGAATTGTGGTTTATAAATATGGACCATAAAGGCTCCAATAAATAATCAACTAAGGAGAAAGATGGCATGGTTATACTCGGGTTTAACTGATAAATTGGAAACAAGATGACAAGCAACTGGGCTACAACTGGGTGGCTTTATAGCCACAAGCAACAAGATAAGTGCAATAGATAGATGGAACAAGCAATATGCAATAAATAGATAGATAGATTTGATAAGCAAAGTGCAATAGATAGACAAATAGATTGGACAAGCAAAGTGGAACGGATAGATAAATGGATTGGACGAGCAAAGTGTTAATGGATAGATAAATAGATTGAGCAAGCTGCACTAGGAACATGCCTTTACTCATATGAAGTCAATTTGAGTAGTATAACAAGATTAAATAGAGAGTGCAGAAGTTTATTTATTAGAATTTAAGATATACGCATGGGAGTTGAAGGTCAAAATAAAGAGAGTAAGGGGATTATGACAATCGTAATCACTGACACCAATGAGAGCTGAATTACATTATGAAATCAGAACAAGTTATATAAGCTTATCACTATGAATAAATGAGATGTAAGGTAGATGTGTGAATCAGCTCTCAATGGAATGAACTACAACTCATGATCATGAAATAAAGATGGTGAAGGTTGAGAGCACTGGAATGTTGACAACCATATAAGGTCGAATAAAAATGTATTGCACATTTAACAATGGGTTTGCAATGACATGGAGGATCACACTAATAGAAAATATTGGGTTGAAATGCAAGGGAGATTAAATAATATTGGATAGTATTAAATTTTAAAGATGAGACAAGCAAGTAATTTCAAGAATTATTATAAAAGGGCATTCTTACAAAAGATAAACTATAGTTGCATAGTTTATGTGTGATATTCAGACCTCAAATAATTCATAGAAAAGACTTCTGTTATTGGCAGTTAATCCCATAAATCATTTATTCAAGGCATAGGGTACTTGTTTTTGATAGCAATTCTGTTCAACTCTCTGTACGCAATACATAACCATAAGGTTCTGCCTTCCTTCTTCACACATATAAAAACTAGGGTTTCCCATGGTGACATACTTGGTCAAATAACTCCCTTCTATAACAGCTTATCTTACTGATTCTTTAGTTCTTTTAACTCTGCTGGAGGTCATATGATAGGAGCTCTGAAAATGGATTGAGCACCTAGAATTTGGTTGATCTGAAAATCAATGTTTCTTAGGGGAGAACAGTCCCGAAGGTCCTCACATGAAACATCTCTAAATTCACAAGCTGTAATTATGGATATGTATATACCAAGTGTGGTTAACATATCACTAATATTTAATGCATTACTGACACGATAACTCACTTGCTTATACAGTGTAATTAGGGTGGAAATAAGGTTTTTCTTCTCTCGGTCCATAGAAACACACGTCTAGTCTTTCCACATTTCTCAAACTAGCCATAAGATCTTTATAAGTCATCTTCTATAAGTACACAATTAGTTCATCCCCATAATGATAACAAGGTCTGCCAATCAAACTGGATTGATACCTAATGAATATGTTTCTAGCAATACTAATAGAGGCATATTTATAAAAGACAACACATTCAACTGCTTACAGGTTTCAGAAAATTTAAAAGACAAAGGGATGATCTAAAGTGTAAAGAGGTGCAACCACACCATAAACTCTTACAAAGATATTTCTTTATTGGTTATAAAGGACAGGCATGTAAGCAGAATGAATGAAAGCACGAAGATTCGTAATGAAAGAGAGACATATAAATGTCCTGCATGTACAAGACGTGCAGTATATTCATGATGGTCATGATAGTAAAGTAATTGAACGATGTTATGAAATTAAGAGGGAGTATTAAGTAATGAAGGTGAAGAAATATAACAGATTACCAAAGCGGCTTTTAAAAAGTCATACAGTATCCATATGTGAGTAAAATGATGAAAATAAGAGTCAACAGTACAAGAAGGAAAATTTTACTCATCTCGTGTTTGAATGGACAATACGTCAAGATGAAAGAGTCAGCCTTATGACTGAACATGATAACATCCATAATAACACATTTTGCAGTAAATGGAAGTCTTGGGTAGGCATATAAACTTCAAAATTACTGGCAGATGAAAATAGTACAAATCATTATTTATCATTAATAAGATAGGTTGTACTAGGGAAGAAAGGATTATGAAAATAACTTGAGTAATGACACGCCGTCATAGCCATCGAGTACTATGCCAATGTGACGTTACGGTGCTATATAAACACGAATAATATGGATACATTTAATTGTTGAAAAGGCGTTCAATGACTGAGTCTGAAGCAACCAAAGGCTTTGCAAGCAATAAATGAATAGTGCCCAAATAGAAGCAAGGAGTTAAAGTGTGTGACAGTAAAAATATGGATATAATGGTGACTGAACTGTAAGTAGAATGGGTCAAATATACATAGGAAGAACTGTAAATCACACAGTAACGTATACTGGGGTTCATTATAGGCTCCATTATAGAAACGGAGAATTGATCAATTATGATTGTCAGGGTTTGAAACGCCCATAAGAAAGACTGCTCAGATATGTTTAAAGGACTCCCCACAGATCACATATGAGATTTTTCATAAACACTCATTACAAATCAAGAGAGTGTTCGTAGCAAAGAAATAATGCCTCTGAACAATTTAAGGTAACTAGGGCAGAAATAAGTCAATCATAAGAAGTAATGGGAGCTTTGATGAGGTAAGGTCTTAGTGTCAAGACCAGATAATTCCTATACATGGCATCTTAATCTTACCTGTACCACACATATAATGCCAAGTAGCACACCATAAGCTGCTAATTGTTATCATCAGAAATAAGCACTCATTATAACGT
>NCQT01087233.1:2943-16308 GCA_002740465.1 Stenocereus thurberi | reverse complement strand
ACCCCTTGAACTCTGCCCAAGTTAGTGGTTGTTCGCCTTCTTTTGGCTTAACCGTACCCCACCAAAAGCTAGCATCTTTCTCTAATAAGTAAGCTGCGAACTTCACCTTATAATTAGCAGGACATTCCATAGCCTCAAACAATCCCTCAATCTTCCTCTTCCAGTATTCATACTGAATTGGGTCTGGTGTTCCATCAAACGTAGGTGGCTTAAGCTTCAGAAATTTAATTAGCATCTCTACCCCATCATTTGGAGGCGGAGGTGGAGGGGGATTTTTCCTCTCTTTCGACATATCGTATACTATCTTAACTCCTGCAGTCGTAATAAGACTCCAGGTCACTTATGTGCACATATACATATACTATTTATAGAGGAATTTCCATCAACCCCCTACTAGTAAGCTTACAATAATTTAGCACTTAACACTTAACACTTAATATACAACTTACATCGGATAGCACATAACACGTAGCACATAACATATAACTCCTAGCACATAAAAACATATCGGCGAGTCAATTTTCATTTTCTTTTATCATTTTATAAAACCCAACCTGGCTCTGATAACATATAACTCCTGCAGCGGAAGCATGGTGGGCCCCTGAGAGGGGGGTGGATGAAGGTATCCCACATCGGGAGTTGAGGAGAACGAACCACGCCTTATAAGCGTGGGGATACCTGAACCCATCGAGGCGCCTTTTGGGGCCAAAACCGTAAGGGCAGGGATGTTGGTAGTATCCCGCCTGCCCAAAGCGGACAATACCTCGATGGCGGGTGGTCGTGGGCTATTACACAAACAAAGTCTAAAGACTAATTTATTAAACATTAACATTTAACTAGTTAGTTTTTAAGGGTTAGTTAAAAGGTTAAATGCGCCTCCAAGTATATATCAGTGTTGCTCTATAGTATTGTCCGTCAACATTTGGACACTTGACATTTGTACTCAACATTTTGACCATTCAATTGAAATTAATTTAACAAACTAAATTGGATACTTAATAGATATTTATAGATATGATCTAATGTAGTTTCAAAATTTTGGATATTAGAGAATAAATATAAAATCCACAAAAAATCCAATCCTTGGCCTCCAATCGTTTGATATAAAACAATGTGGCCTCAAAAAATTGAACAATAATTCAATTCAACTCTATCCAATACAAATCAATCCATTTTGTTAAAAAATAAAAATAAAAAATTCCGGAAATGAATTGGACATCAAGAAGTGTATCATCTAAACTCACTAACTCGCATGAGGGGAAAATATCCTTGTCCAAATAAGAAAGGATTTTTTTTTTTGGTTTAACAAATACGACTTAACTTGCAAAGCTTGTGGACTTAGAGCACCTACGATAGAGAGGAGAAAGAGAATGAGAAAATGATTATGGAAGACTAATAGTTGTATTGTGGAAGAGTAATAGAGAGCACCTACACAAACAGTCATATAAGTCACATTGCTTTGGCCATCCCATTGTGGAAGAGTAATAGTTCTCTGCCTTTATTCAATATATATATAGTATGAACATGGGAGTTTATAAACCCATGTACAGCTGGCAAAAAGAATCCAGGTGGATATATGAATTTTTTTTTTTAAAAAAAAAGAACCCTGCCATATGCAAAAAGAAAACTGAACGCACGAAAACTCTGTAACCGCCACTTGCTCCATATCTTCCCACTGCACTTCGAATTCTTCCCGACTACAACTTCTTCCATGCCCTAAAAATGCTCGAAACCCATCTCAAATTTTCACGAATTCAACCAAGAAATTGATAAATTTAGCCAATTTTTTTTTCATTTGCTCGAAGCCCGACTGCTGCTGATTTTGGTGATTTGCTCTGTAAACATCACCAACGCCAGAGGTAACCTAAAATTCCAGCATTTAAGAACAACCAAGCAAGAAGGCTGAAAGGAGTGACATTCACAACAACCGAAAAGCCAAAAACGAAATTTGAGTAATTATTGGAATTATTCAGAAAGTTTTGCAAGCGGAAATTCCTACTACCTGCAAAAATTCGAAAAGTGACAATATGACTAGAAAACCTGGACTTATCCTCACATACAAGAGGAAATCAAGGTAAGTCACTATCTCATTTTTGCTGAAAATTTTGAAAGGAAAAAAAATATATGAGGATGAAATGCTGGAGATGCCAAAATCTTGAAATTGTTGCTTGATTTTTACTATCTGATGCTTGATGTTTACTAAGCTTTACTTCAATTTTCATATGGACTAATTTTTGGAGTGAAAAAATGTAATTTGGGAGTGGAATGCTTGAGTTATTAGGATGTAGTTTTGGGGGTGAACAACCATCATAAAAATAGTGAACAAACCCTAAGTACCTATGATGTGAGGAACAAAAAATTGAGAAACCAAGTGCAGTGAACAATGCTGGAACTAACAGTAAACAACATCTTGCATCCCTAATGATATCATCACATGATAGATGAAGCTACGCTAGAAAAAACTTACAAATACACCTACAACTGTGTATTACAGGAGATTAGTTAATGAAGCAGAAAGACAAAGAAGGAATAGCAACAATGAACCGGAGCCTGAGCTGCAACTGGAGCCTGAGCATGAGGCATATCCACAGCAAGAGGACGAACATGAAACAGAGCAGGAATATGAGCATGAAGTTCATACAGAGCTTGAGCATGTCCCTACGATAAAGAGCAAATCCAGGTAAATCATCAAAGCCTATATCATACTCTTAGGAATACAAACTCCCACAAGTTACGTTAATATCACATATTAAAAATTATCTATATGACAAATACATATTGAAAAAATATATATACATGACAAAAGAGAGTACACATTTCTAGGTGTATGATATACATTATCATAAATCATTATGTGTAGTTTGGTGGAATTTTAGTAAGGAAATCCAAATAGAAGGATGAAATGGTTGAGTGATTAGGTATGGAGTAAATTTGTGACTGACGAACTATAATGAACAAAAATAACATGCCAAATACTGAATGAAATAGAGCAAGACTGATAGTTCAAAAGCAGATACACTTCTTGATATTGGATGACTTTGCTTGGTGCGAAAATTGAAAAAACGAAAGTGGGAAATCCAAAGTGAACAGCAATCATAACAGTAGTGAACAATGCTCAATGGAAAAATGAACAACATCTTGCATACCCAAGTACATGATGACAAGATATATGAACCTATGCTATAAACTAGTTATGAATATACCTACAACTGTGTATTGCAGGGGATTAATTAAGGAAGCTGAAAGACAAAGACGAATTAGCCACAGTCAACCTGAGCATAATGTACAACTGGAGCCTGAGCATGAGCTATATCCAGAGCAAGAGCATGACCCTGAGTCAGAGCCTGAAGATGAGCAGGATGTTGATACTGAGCCTGAGCCTATGCCTAAAAGAAAGAGACAAAAGAGACAGCATCAATCACCCAGTGTGCAAGTAAGAATCAAAAGAGCACCTAGAAGGACAACAAAAAAGAACATTCAATTCAGCCATGATAATGTTAAAGAATCAGTAAGTGAACATACTGATCTCACACTTATAAGAACTAGATCATGGAGTGGCTTGCTCAGGCATAGAATGGCCCCAGGTGGGCTTCTAAGATTGGTAGAAAGGCTACAGTACGAATAATGGTTAGCCATAGTTGATGCAGGGTTTGGTGGAATTTTGTCAGTTAGAACCAAATTGATCCCAAAATCATTAGCAAGATGGCTCTTAGAAAAATATGATCATTGGGAGAATTCACTAAACCTAGCCAATGGGAAACTCTTAATAGATGAAGAAGATGTGTACGCAACACTTGGGTTACCTATGGGAGAGTTTGAAGTAAATGAAGGACAAACATCAGATGACGGCATACAGTTCTTAGATTTTTGGAGAAGAAGATGGCATGCTGAAAGAGGTGGACCTCCAATTGGGAGCATGGATGAAGTAATCCTATCGCGTGGGGGTCATGGACATGAGTTCGTCACCGACTTCATAACATATGCAATAACTACTTGCATCGTAGGAAATGCAAATGGCACTTGTGACTTCCGGGTAGTCAAATATTTGCATAAGATTGATGAAATCAAACACTAAAATTGGTGTGCATACACAATTAAGTGCTTGAACGATGCAGTAATAGAATGGAAGAAAGACAAGACTAAGTTCTTCACAGGATCGCTATTATTCCTCATGGTAAGTACCACCATAAGCCATTACATTAATAGCTAACCAAGCACTATGCACTGTGAATTAATGCACTCAATAATATAATGATGCTAACTGTGCAGTTCTAATACATTCACAAAGTACATGAGAAAGATTATCTGAAATCTATTGAAATTCTATGTACATGTAAATCTTTGTGTTTGCACCATTTACTTTGGCCTAGTAAACTGACCATTTCAGAGTTGTTTACATTGATAGTTTGACAAGTTCACTGAGTGATATAGGAAAGTTCACTATAAGGTAAACTTATATAACTCCATAATACACAAAGACACAGTCAATTAATGAAAGTTTTACCCAATACACTGATGATGCTTAAAGTCCATGAAGGCATATGCTATATCTATGCATATACAAAAATCAATTGTTTCATATTTGACTTTGCAGCAATTCACTTGTGTGCATGATACAGTTCACTACAGTGATAAATGTGGTTCACTGTAGAAGAGAACAACAGAAAGGCACCTATAGTAGCCTCAAATCATAATGAGGCAGCTTAAAGACATGGATACTCATGCATATGCATAACTAGCTGTATAATGAAAGTAGACTGAAACTAATAACTATTTTTGAGGATGACATTCATAATTGAATTTAAATACCTTCACTAACGATGTAAGGAATTTTGCATTTAAAAGCGTACCCAATGAAGAGAGTATGAAGTACTAATCTGTCTAATGTTTATGTATATCCACTATGAAGCTTGCATTAGCTCACTGTGTGTTTATCATGAAGTTCACTCAAATAATGAATATAGTTCACTTGTGTGCATGATACAGTTCACCACAGTGATAAATGTGGTTCACTGTAGAAGAGTACAACAGAGGAACCTACAGTAGCCTCAAATCATAATGTGGCAGCTTAAAGACATGGATACTCATACATATACATAACTAGTTGTATACCGAAAGTAGACTGAAACTAATAACTACTTTTGAGGATGACATTCACAATTGAATTTAAATACCTTCACTAACGATGTAAGGAATATTGCATTTAAAAGCGTACCCAATGAAGAGAGTATGAAGTACTAATCTATCTAATGTTTATGTATATTCACTATGAAGCTTGCATTAGTTCACTGTGTGTTTATCATGAAGTTCACGCAAATAATGAATATAGTTCACTGAAAGAGTGAACAACAGAAATACACATATATTAGCATCTAATTCATTACTGCACCTCAATTACATTCCTATTCATACATATACATAACTTACTCTAATATGGTTTATGCTACTATTATGACAGCTATTATACATGGATAGAGTTCAATTCAGGGGAAGAAAGGTTGAAAGATCCTTCACAGTTGCCATTAATTGGGACACAGATAAGGTGAGAAATAGAGATAAGGATGAACAAGGAAAGGAAGAATACTAGGGAGAATTGACTATCAAACAATAACATCCTTAGCTGAAGAGGATCTACGCATACACATGGAAGAAGTAGAAAGCGGCCAGCCACACAAAGGAGGGCCAATGAGATGTCCCAGGAAAGACCAAGGAAAGAGCAGCGCTGTCCATTCTGCCTACACTACAATGGACAACATGAAGGGCTCATACATATCAATGATGATCCAATGCAGGTAACTAACTAAATAAAAAACCATACATAGCTATTCTTGCATTCATAAATGTAATTGGTACTTAACAAGTATAAGATATTTATGTTATATTACAATATGTCTTCAACAAATTAACATTAAAATTATGCACAAGACAATACCACCAAAGAAGCTCCAGCGCAACAAGAGGAGACCATAACAGAAACACAAACTCAGCAAACTCCAACCCACACTAGACAGGGAGTAGCTGCAAGTGAGAATATATAAGAGTACGTCTCCCCAGATGATGCATACTACTGCAGCCTAGAGTTCCTTGAACAACTTGACAAACTAGAGAGCATAGCTAGAGAGGAAGTACAGCACAAGAAAAAGGTCGCTTGCAGCCCGCTAAGCTTCAGCAGAACCTACCCCTGGGATAGATCAAGAACAATGCCGAGAAAAGACAGCACCAACGGACCCACTTGCCACATCAACTGAGCAGCACCCAAATGAAGGTAGTCAACGTACTGTCACACCGGACATAACACCTCAAACTAGCAAAGGAACAGACAAGGCAGCAAACATCCATGAAACCATTAGAGGAAAGCAAGTAGTAAAATGACAACAGCCAAAGAGAATGGTCACACAAGTGCCATTTCAGTGTAGATCACCATATCTTAAAGATTACAGAGAGACTAGGGATTGGCTAACTCATCAACAGCTAATGTTGGTGGACTATGCTTTCATGCCACCGGATGATTTACACCCATCAATGTAAGATGAACGCTTACAACCACATCAGTCACATACACATGTACACATATTATACTTTGTCCATACTATCCTCCTTAAAGAATTAACGACTATAATCTAAATTATAGGAAGAAACTATTCGAGTATGTCAATGAGGACGAGGACACAAAATTGTGGATATTCAAGGAAGCATTTGAAACATTGGCTGGTGCAGACCGAGACTTAGACAAGTCCATAGTAGATGTACTATGTCTACTACTGAATTGGATGGAAAGGCGAAGAAATCCGATGACAAAGAAAAGAATGTTCTTCACCACCAATGTCTTCGTAAGACCATAATGCATTACATACAACTTAGTTCTCTATTTTATACGATAATTTTGATCATTATCATTTAAATGGCTACTTTGCATTTACAACTAGCCATAGATAATGAAGAATTGGATTTGTCAAACAACTTCAATGTAGTAATGGAACTTGAGAGAAGGAGGTGTAATTGGATGAAATTAGGTGAAGCCCAACTGGTAAGTTGCCTGACACTGCTTGTAGAATATGTAGAACTATATAGAAATGCATGTATTGTCTCATTAGTTAACCAACTATATTGAATAAGTTTACTGAGTAACTAATCTATATTCTCTAACATGTGGAACATGCAATTGATTGACTATTGGTGGTTGTACAGTTCACTATACCATATCAGGTTGTTCATCATGCAGCCAATTGCAGTTCACTATAACCAGTTTAGTACACATGAACATACTGACCTCATGTATTTTGTATGACATGCAGGTGATTTTCCCCATACTTAAAGACCATCATTTTTTGGTACTCTGTTATGACTTTGCATGCAAGAAAATAGTTGTACTTGACAATCGCTTGGAAGGAAAGGATTACACATCCAGATATAAGCGTAGTGCGATGGTCATGGTAAGGATACCTCAGACACAAAAACCTTAACTCATAAACAAAAATATCACTGCATAACATTGGATAATTATATGCAGACAAACTTCTTTGGAAACTACTTAACGAGTAGACGATTTAAAAGGGGGTTTGAATTTACCCTTGTATTTTAGAATCTATCTTGGCAAGATGACAACAACATACATGATTGCGGGATTTACGTTATATGCCATATGGAATCATTCCAAGGAGGAAGTGTCAAGTACTGGACAACTGGTTTCGAAAAGAACAAGGTAACCTACATATTTTGCACGTGAACCAATATCTTCTTCAAACTAACTATAATTCCAAATCAAAGTTGCATAACAAACATTACATTTAAAATTGCTTATATCCAATACACATGTCAAAAATGCAGGAAGACTTCATCAGACATCTATGTTCAAAGTACGCAGCAATGATATTAGAGAGTGAACTCAATCAAGTACAGTTGCAATTACAAGAAGCAGTAAAAGAAGACTTCCGACAAACCAAAAAAGTAGTGCTACAATTGCAACAGTAGAAATTAACGCAATGATATTAGCGAGTGAACACAATGCTGCTAACGAACATCTTTTAGTGTGCGACAAAATCATATCTTCCTTTTCCATATTTAATGAAACAGTTCTGTAGTTGGTTCACTGAGGACAATGAGACAGTTCATTGTAGAGTGAAATGAAGTTCACTGTAAATCATACTCTATATGTAATTTTTTCTTTGATCACTAATTAATTTGCATTAGCTCACTGACTAAAATATGAATGATCACAACATAGCATAATACGTATTCAAACTAGATTTTCAGATAAGTTGAATGGAATTACAATTCGCATATATAGTTATGAATTTCAGATAACTTGGGAAGACAAGTTGGATAAGAGATTAGGGATTAACAATTGGTCACTGCTCTAGTGAATGATGTTCATTACACAACTTAATGTGGTTCACTAACATTTCTCTAATTGAAGGAAACATATCAAATTTCGGAAAATAATTTAAAATATGCAAAAACGTAGTATAATTAACATAAATATCTAGGATATGGGAAGGTGGTTGACCACTGAAGGCCAAATTTTAATTTAATACTGCAGTAAAGTTCATCCTATAAATGTTTACTAAACTGAAGTGGGAAGTTCACTATACAAATGAGTATTGTTCATTATGTATCTCAATAAAGTTCACTACAGTTTCTTGACTTCAAATGAACTTATCAAATGAACCCATTAAAGGTAAGTTAAACTTCTCACTACACAACTGAATGGTGTTCATTTTTTTTTTACAAAGTTGTTGACTATAATATTCAAACATGTTTCATAAGTTATGATTAGTAATTTCCAAAAAAGTAAATAGTTCACTATATTGTTCAATGTTGTTCATTATACAACTTAATGTGATTCATTAAAGTTTCTTGAATTTTGTACATAGATATTCCTCTAAAAAGTATCCCCTCCATGCCAAACTTTATTTAAATATTGTACTAGCCTTCATAAGATGAACGTCTACTATGCCCAACAGAAATGTTCACCCCACTAATAAACATTGTTCATTAGTCAACTAAATGAAATTCACTGCAGTTGCTCAACTTCAAATGAATTATCAAATGAACACATAAAAAACAATTGAAAAAGTTCATTACACAAGATAATCGTGTTCATTTATTTAACAATGTCCTTGACTGTAATATTCAAACATGTTGGATAAGTTAAGATTAGTAATTTCTGAAAATGGGAATAGCTCACTGTACTATTGAATGTTGTGCATAAATGTTCTATCAACATCACCACCAATTGTAATTCATCCCACATTGTAGCCATAGCCCTCGGATCCCCTTTAGCTTTCAGGGTACGCCGAAACATAACCCCTTTATGCCCTATATTTTAATGTTGTAGTGGACTTCATCTTATGAATGTTCACTACACTGACGATGAATGTTCACTGCACGCATGCGCATTGTTCATTATATACCTTAAAGAAGTTCAATTCAATTTCTGGACTTTAAATGAACTTATCAAATGAACACATTAAAAATAAGTAAAAATGTTCACTACACTATTCAATGTTGTTCATTATACAACTTAATGTGGTTCAATAGGTACTAAACTAACTTAGATACAATAGGTACTTAAAGAAGAGAACAATCCAAACTAAACTTAGATACAATAGGTACTAAAGAAGAAAATGAACACTACAATATATCCTGAACACAACTCACAATGTCGCAAAACCTGAACCCATAAATTGAAATATAAGTACTGAACAACGCAAAGATAAACTGACATCCACTCCATAATGGCATCTTCAATGCTTATCATTATGAGCAACATTTGCAAGCAAGTTATCAGTACGCAACTGATGGAATACTGGTGGAATCGTCATTGGCATGAACATGGAACTGCCATTGGATGGACCAAAATAATATATCAAATGAGAAGACATTGATGCAAATGCGCCCTACATGAATGGGAAAAAAAGATCATAAATTTCCACCAATACGTCAATAAGAAAGCATATAGCATCAACATTATTGATACTATATATTTTTCGCTATGCAGAATATCGTAATAGCACTTGGAAAAAATCAGAATGTTCATTATAAATATTAACGTTGTTCACTACAAAACTCAATGTTGATCACTAACCTAAAATGACATAAACACACTTAACCAATTAAACAAATCTAAAAAAACTCATATATACCTGATCCGCAACATGTTGAATGTGCAGGCTTGCAGATGGGAGGTGAAATGTCGGAATTGCGATCTGTTATACAAAATAAATAATTAATTAGTCACACACCATACAACGAAAATATCTATTAAATTAATAGCAATATTTTTAGTGTACCTGTCGCAGCATTTGTGAGTAACCTGTGCTGGTATGAGGAGGAACACTAGGAAAAAATGTTTCCTACTACATATACAATTAATGTGAAAATTAAAATCAGTAACAATTGTTACAACACTTTACAGCTTACAAGTCTCCCTAATACTTGAATCAAACCAAACAAAGAACATAATTTAACATGCGTATTTAACAACTGCATATAACTTCCAATGAGAATAGTGAACAAGAACTAGAACACACCTTCCATGAGGATATACTTGGGAAGTTCCTGCGATAGGAGCGACATCATTCATTAACAACTTCGTTGACTTCCTCCGTTTAGCTTGATCACATTTCTTTTCTACTATACTCTTAAGCCTCTTATTTCTTACCCCTTTTTGATGAAATCCAGGAGGATTTAGCACATTCTGTGCTAAATTTAAAGTCTTCTCATGACCATCCTCCTCGCAATGTATAGAACCCGCATCAATTCAACTAGTTCCTTAAGCTCCCTAAAATACTTTTCACAATGAGCCCTCGCATTCATGTTCATTTGGCTAACTGTAATTAATGAATTCATTTTTCTCATCATTTGCATCTTCCAAACTGAAGAGCAAACCATAGGCTCTTTATCGGTGGATTTTCCTAAGTCAAGGATTTGACTATCTTTTATGCCTTTACACCACCTCTTATTTATGTATTGATCTGGCACTCATTGAACACAACATGCATGTAACACCCTTAGGCAATGGGAGCACAAAATCCCAACCTCTGAATACATCTTACAAGTACATTCAACAATGCCATGCTCTTTATTAAAGGTCACAAAATGTCGAAACTCAAATGGCTCTTCTCCATGAGGTTCAGTTGAAACCCTAACACCCCACACCTCAAAAGACTTCTTACCTGTAGAACTGTCAACTTCTTTGTAATTATATGCAGCACCATCAATAAACTCCTTCTCAAAAATCAAAAAAGCTTCAACTGTATACACGGACAATGCATGTTTCAAGATGTTTAATGAAGAGAATACCATTTCGGTACTAGCTTTGCTACATCTATGATCTTCACCATTCTCTTTACTTCACCAGTCATATACAACATTAGAAAAGATGTTATAAAAGTCACAAAGATCAGCGGTGGCACGCAACCTTCTTTTCAAAGATCTATTTGTTGTTTCGCTCCTTTGTGAAGATAATACACCTCCAGAAAAATAATCTTTAGAAAAAGCCGGGTACCATTTCTCTCGCAAACTATACAAGTTACAAAGCCATCGATTCTTACTGCAATTGTACTTTGTTGTCGTCCTGAAATGAACAAAGCAATTCGTAAGCACTACAATCTAAATTAAGCAAAACATATACATACCTTTTCTGTTATTGCTATTGTATTTAAAAAACTGAACCATAAAGTTTCTTCTAATCCTACTAACAATTTGCAAAAGCCTAGGCCATTATAGCAAAAATGAAGACAGCACACGGAAACAACAGAATTTGACCAAATTTTAAAAAACCAAACACAACGGAGTTAGTTGCAGTAATCAATAGACGAAGAAATTATAATACTAGTAATAAACTCCAATATTTTCATACCTTTCCCAAAAAAGTTGGAAATCACCCACAGTGTCACACTCCATCAAAACTCTATTAAAAATCTTAGTGAACCCTTCAATCGATCTAAGGCTTCTAATATTTTTCCTTGAATTTTGAATAATATGCCAACAACACAACCTATGACAAGCACAAGGGAACACCTCCTTAATTTCAGAAGCCATAGAGAATGCTTGATCAGTCATCACGGTGATTAGGTGCTTACCACCCATAGACTTTAAGAATGTCTTAAACAACCAAATAAAGGACTCAATCTTCTCATTCATTAAGAACCCACAACTAAACATAATATTCTTTCAATAATGATTCATCCCAATAAATGGAGCACATATCATGTCATATTTGTTCGTTCGATATGTTGTGTCAAAAACAACCAAATCTCCAAATAATGTATAATCATCCAATATTTGCTTATCACGCCAAAAAAAATTGACCAAACGATTATTGGCATCAAGCTCAAATGCAGAAAAGAAATCAACCTCATGCTTCATGCGCCTATTAAAGATTTCAATTAGTGAATGTGCATCTCCACCATTAAATGTTCTATCTTTCATTTGATTAAGCTTGTTATACACATCTCGCAGCCTATATCCCAATGAAGGAGATCCACCAGCTTGTTTCTTAAGCACGCAATATGCATCAGCAACACCTATTCCCGACTCCCTAAGTTGTTCAACAAATAAAATATCCTCCTTAGACACTTCTCGATGTGAAGGCAACAAATGTCGTTTGCTTGGACTACACAATGCATGATTATGTTCAATGACATGCCGAGTAGCTATCCACTTGCCATCCTCATCTATGTGAAACTGAATGAACGCCTTGCAACCAATCCTTACATCTATATTCGTATGATCCTTGTGATTTTTACCTTTATCTTGCTTGAATCCTGCTTTCCAACAACAAAACTGACGCATGCATAACCCTCCTCTTTTAGATGTACATCTATGATGTACCTTCGAGTATTGAACACTAAATCCAACCTTATATGCATAGTCATTATAAATATGAAATGCTTGACGTTCTAAGCTAGCTGTAGCCCCAACCAACACTTCATGCAAAGATTGACCTTCAGTAAGGTCCTAACTCTTGATCCCAACACCTAAAATGCAGGAGGACAACAAGTGAACAGTTCAGAAATTTAAAGTGAACTATGATCTGTATATATAGTGAACAACATCACCTGTAACAAAGTTAGCATATTACACTCACCATACATGTCATCATCTCCATCATTAACCTTATTATCCAAAGATTCCGCATCAAAAATAGCTACCCGAAAAGAGGGCAAAAACTAATCAAGAATGACTTTTAAAAACAACTTAAGTCATATAACAACATTAAGCAACTAATATACGTATGTATCAATTTTTTTGCAACTGTACATTCTTCAATTTCCATCATTTATTGCAAAGACTGACCTTTGGTAAGGTCCTGACTCTTGATCCCAACACCTAAAATACAGGAGGAAAAAAAGTGAACAA
>NCQT01087228.1:4898-18469 GCA_002740465.1 Stenocereus thurberi | reverse complement strand
CAGCAGACGTGCATCAGGAGCATTTTCAAAGTTCCGAGTCAAGTTCTCACCACTACTCGGCTAATTTTCGCCGTTAGCTCAATTCCCTTACCAATAAAAGTAAACAAAAATAGTGAAATCCCTACAATTACAGTATTTTCCAAGCCAAAACCAAATAATAACAACAACAACAAGAAGACCGGATAAAACCAGATAAAAAGTTCATAAATTAGGCTGTGCAAAGTCACTTCTAGTAACCCTTATTATTTAGTATTTTTTTCGATTATTCGAAAGTTTTAATTAAAAAAATATCCCAATCTTAACCCAAATCATAATTTAGGTTATCCATTATGCTGGATAACCAAAATTTTCAGTTTTGTTTGGTTAGAGTAATGATTTATGGAATAGCAATATTTAAGATATATAAAAACAAAGAGGAATCAAAGTTAAATTAGATACTATCAATGATAAGCTTCGAAATAAAACTTCAGACGATCATCATAGTAAACACCAACAGTGTTTTAAGATTTTGCTAGAAGGAAAATATGTTAGTAAATTATACAAGATTAATGTAATTGCTCACCATATGTTGGTTTTGACTGTTTCAGAATTTAATACGTGAAAGAGTTTTTTGAAATTATCTAGTTTACTGAAAGTTTCTAGATGTATTTGGTGAAATATTACCTTTGCAAAAGTTTAGACATAGAGCTTTTTATTATAACATATATAATTTAACTATTCAATTTAGATAACTAGAGAGTACAAATGCAGGACTTGTAACCGAACCAATTTTTTGAAATAGAAAACTCATAAACTGTATCCAAAATTTTTGGTTTGGCAACCCAAATTTATGTATGATTTTTGCAGACTTGGGTTCCTGTTTTGCTTTGTTGGGTTTTTTACCCTAACATAAGTGATGTAACATTTGGACTGAATAGTATGCATCGAAAGTCCTTAATCAAGGTGCTCATAGATGTTGTGTGAGCTCTTAGTAGTGGTGTCTTCATTAGTTCTAAGTGGGTTTTGTTTGGAAACACCTGGGCTACTAATTATTATCATGTATAGGAGTTGAAAAAGTAATGTGTAGTTAGTTTTAAGTAACACAATTATGTAGTTAGCTTTAGTGTTACATATAGGAATTTTGTTTGTCGTTTTTATTAGTCAATAATGTATTTTGTAGGTAACGTGAATGACCTTCATTTTGATTTCAACCAATTACCAATTATTGGAGAATTTTGTTTCCAACTGTTGTTTTGATATTTTATATCCTCCTATAGCAAAATGTGGAACCTATGGGACAAGTTTAGTGGATCATATACTCTCTCATTCAACTTAGCAATCATTAATTAATTAATAAGTCAAAACAAAATGTGTAGCTACTGGTAGCAATTGGTAAGTATCGATCGTATCCATAGAGAATTGGGTTCTTTAATACCCAAATTATCTTGATCATTTCAAGTTATGCAAAAGAAATGAGTGTTAGGAAAAACAAAACTAAGCTAAGAAAACATATAAAAAGAACTTAGGTTTGATTAAATTACCCAAGATGAACAAACCAATCCAGTCAAACCCTAATCTTCCTAAGTCTATACTAGAATTCGAAAATGGTTAGCTACGCCATCAAAGCTCACCTAATATCCCTTTCAAGCATTGAACGTTAGTCTAATCATTGTTACCACTTATTTCATAAGGTTAGTGCAATTATGCTACTTGGATAATAACCCTGGTCCTAACTTGGATTTGCACTATTTCTTGTCAAATGTTATTCCCCGTACACACATTAGCCAATTGACTTCTCCTTTCAACAAAACTCAATCACTAAAAAGCATGGAAGAACTCTCTTTCAAACATTTTATCAAACATTTGACCGACATGAAAGAAAACTCTAATGTGGAGTTTGCTAGGGTTCAATATAATAGAGGTGTTATGTTATCAATTAAGTAATGCAATTAGGTATGTAATGTAATGGGGAAATAATTTCATTGTTATGTTCAGTTTTAGGTTACAATTTTTGACAGGGCACTACAAGTTGATTATCATGATGAAAATTAGTTAGGAGCTCTCTGTTAGAAGTCATGCTTTCAAACGACGGCTTACTAGTAGATACTGTTACTTTGTTTGCCCAAGTTTAGCAACATTTTGGGGTGGATTTGGTGCACAACTATATTTTGTTTTTTGCTCAAATCTTTCGTCATGTACGTATGAACGGTAATGACTTTGTTCGACGCCGACAAATTCAATAGTTGATATACATATTCAACGTATTGTGACTTGTGACAAATTACTGTTAATATGTATGTAGATACTGTTACTTTGTTTGCCCAAGTTTAGCAACATTTTGGGGTGGATTTGGTGAACAACTATATTTTATTTTTTGTTCAAATCTTTCATCATGTACTTATGAACAGTAATGACTTTGTTCGACGCCGATGCCAACAAATTCAATAGATGATATACATATTCAACGACGCCGATGCCAACAAATTCAATAGGTGATATACATATTCAACGTATTATGACTTGTGACAAATTACTGTTAATATCTATGTATCATGCATCAATAAATATCCTATTTTTTCATGATACATAAATGTGTGTGTGATAGATTCTACACAAAAATTGCCACTTAACTATATATATAATGCTTGTGATTAATGTAAAAATAAATAATTTAAAAAACTAATAATTTTTTTTTTTTAATTTATGTTAGTTACAAGAATTTTTTTTCCCACAAAAACGACAATAAGGATAACACATACAAATGTGGAGGCCAGTAGCATTGCCCATTTATAAGAGTGGACAAAATGTAGATTAACCATACAAAACAAGTGGGTAATTGATTCTTTAACCACACTTATAAGTGTGGGCAGTATACGTCTTCCACCACTTGCTATAAGTGTGAAGAAAGTTTCCCCATACTTGTGCTGCCCACATTTAACACAAGTGTGGGCAACCCCTATTTTCATACTTCTAAGTGTGGTTAGGAGCTAAATTAAGTGTGGGAGGAAACATCTTTTTTTTATAGTGAATGGAATCACAAGATAATTTCATGTTAGAAGCAAGAAAGCCCAAACCATGGGGAGGTATTGCGGAAGAAAGAGAGGGGGATAAGGATGAAATTTAATGTAAGATGGAAGAGTTTCTGGCTTATTGAAGGAGGAGAGAGAAAGTTATAAGAGACTAGGACTAAGAACGAGAGAGAGAGGGGGGGAGAGAGAGGGAGAGAGAGACTACTACATGTGGATGGCCATTTGATTACAAAGTGGGACCTATTAACAAAATAATCGTCTAGTAAATGTCCAAGTAGTTATAATTAGATAGGTGGAGGTGAATGTGAATGCAATGAAATTTTAATTACATTCTGACACAAAGCAAATGCACGGGTGCTGTAGTTTAGATTAAACATCATTCTAACAGAGATCAATGCAATCTATTGAGTTTTATCCTCCTAAAATGCTAAGCAAATTCAGTGTTGAGTAGGGGTTTTTTTCTAAAAGTAATCTATCTCTAAATGAATGCTAATTACCGTTGTAAGACTTTTATCAATTAAAAATGCCAAGGAATTTGTCTCATCAACAATGAATTAGATCCAATAAATTGTGTATGTGCTTTATTATAATTTGGATGAATTAATGGATAAAAATCATACATAATTTAATTCTTTCTTTCAAAATAAACTAAATTATTTAGACTAATCTAGTCGCCGTTCTTTCAAATGTTCTTGAATTAGTCCAAATTAAGGGTCTAGATTGTCTATTTTCCTCTCAAAATGCAACTTTCTACTCAAAATTACTATGTCAAGTCTAATCTTATCGATCTAATAGCAGATTTCGCCTTTTAGTGCTTCACCCAACTATTTAATGATTTGCAAGCAAATTTACCCTAAATTACTCACACTATTTACATCACAAGATAGATTGAAACATGCCAAATAGATAAAGCATAATATTGATAAAAATTAAGAATCTAATTCCATTGTTTGCCTAACAAATCCCTAGATTAGAGGAAAACTACTCACACATGATTATTAAGCTAATAAAATAGATTAAACTAAACATGAAAGTGACCTAGAATAAGTCTAATGAAGTTCAAAGAGCAAATGAAGAGAAGACTATTAGCAACAATGGAGTTCTTTGTAGGTTTTTCAATCTTCAAGCCTCTAACTTGCAAATTGCTGCCTTTCAAATCTTCCTCTTGCTCCAAAAATGATAAAAATACTGGGTACATTTTAGAGATTTTTGATAGAGAATAGTTAGGTCTTATTTCTTTGTAGCCGAGCACATCCAGTTATAGTAGCCACCAAGCATTCTCAGCAACAAAACCAAGAAAAACGATCAGTTGCAACTGTTACATGCCTCCCACGATTTGTGGCCTTAACCACGGACAATTCGTGGAGGCCTTTGACTCAATTGTTTCTTGTTCTTCTTTCTCTCCATGTGCATAGTGGCTGGGAGCATCAGTGGTGAGTCAAAAACTCATCATTCGAGGGCCAAGGGTTGCTCAACAAGGTCTCAAAACCTGCAAAAATCATCAAAGAGTTGTACCCAAGCGTAAACCGGGAATTTGGGGTATAAATTATAATATAAAGCTCACAAATTCCCTAAGAATGCAACAAAATGACCCAAAATGATATAAACTTGAAGCAGATCAAACTCCCCCATGCTTGAATTGTTTCTTGTCCCTCAGCAACCATGAAATCGAAACTATGATGAAAAACCTCCTTAGGTAAACAGTAGTAGCATCATCAATAGCCAAGTTGACCAAAGAGTTAGCCTAAATGTGGGTTAGGCCATTAGAAATTGATAGGAGAATGAACTTTTCGAAAAATAAGTAAAGACTATCACATCAAATATTGAATCAAGCACCCAAATCAACCTAAATACTCATATTGGCATATAGATCCTCACTTTAGTAATGANGCACTTAATACTCATGTGTTTTAAAGTTTTCAAAGAATCAAAGCTACCATAAGCTTGTTAAAACTCTCCAATTCGTCATCACTAGAATGCAAAACACATTGGGCAAAAATGAGGACTTGAATAGGGTTGTAAATGGGCCATTGGTAAGGTTTAGAGGGGAACAAATGTTTTTGCGATTGCAGAGCAAAAAGCCAAAGAATAAGAGCAAAATTATTTGCTCCAAATCTCCCACAAAACGAGCTCCTCAAACCTAATATATCAAAGTGACAAGCAAATCCCCTTAGTTGGTTCAGAATCAAGTGAAAGTGTTGAAGTAATCCAAATGCCAAAATCTTTTATTTCACTCTTTTTTTTTTTCATTGTGGCTATCTTTTCAATTTTTTTTCTTTTTTCATCATTTTTTCATTTTTTTCCCTCTCTTTTGTAGGAGAATGATTATTAGCACAGAACATTAAGTGCCTTTCAACACTTCTCAACTAACTCACAATAAACAACCCAATTACGACTATGGGAATTCGTACATGGAAATATCAAATCCTTTAGTATATCCAAACAAATCACCCACAAACCACATCTAATCAAGAAACGGAACTCTATAGTCCTGGCTAAATAAGGTAGCATATGTATTTGGCCAAAGGCTATATTAGAGGTTCATATCAAAAAACACAATGTTAAGGCTCAAAAGGGGGTAGCAAGGGTAAATCATGCTTACCAAGGGCGGCTATAATTTGGTCAATATAGCTCATGATTTCAAAGAATACCTTAATCATGTTGCCTAAATGCGCATGTTAAATGTGATCTTGAACAAGAGTCAAAGCAAGTTCTAGAGATTAAGAATCTAGGAATAGCCACACATGAAAAGGAATAAGAGACTAAAATTGATGAATTAGTCTATTCAAGCTCAAAGCCTCACCAGGTACTACCAAAGTACAACTAGCTCATTGAATCTCACATGCTAAATAATTATGCAAAGTGTCATTGGGCAATCAACTCACATTCAATATGATGGTCAAATCGAGAAGCACATTTTCAAAAACTCATAATCAAACATTTTTAGTTACAAATGGGCATAACTAAAAGGCCAAATATAAGACAAAGAAGCTACCTAGTTTAAAGACTTCATCATCAAAAGATTTTTATTTTCATTTTTTTTGTTCTTTTTTTTTAATTTTTTTAATATGCATGCTAAACCTAATATGTAAAAATTAAAAACCTAAATGTCCCTAAAATAGAAAGAAATCTAAATTCTCAACTAAAAATTCTCTAACTACCCTTAAATGCACAATCTAATGCAAGCTATTCATAACATCCACATAGTCACAAACAGATATTCGCAAATGAACTCCCCCATGCTTGGAAAATGCTTGCCCTCAATGCAAGCACAAAAAATCAACGGGGATGGGGAAATAGAGCTAAAAGGAGGAGGAGGGGGAGAAGAAGGTGGGTGGGGTTGAGATATATACCAATCACACCAAGTCTCAAGACAATCCCTAAAGTCCTAGAAATATTGAGTTGGGGAAGCAAGCATCCCACAAAGCTCATCATGCCCTCTTAAACAAAATCACAAAGGACGACATGCTCTTACTGAACATAAGCCCATAAAGAATATTGCTTCTCCTGGATGGACCAGAGGGTAACGTGAATATCAGTATAGTCCTGAGATGAGGAAGGTTGGGATGAACTAGAAGTGCCTAAATGAAGTTGTGGAGGAGGTGGAGGTGCGGGATGAACTCACTCCTTATCACCAGGCATAAAGGAAAGAATATTCGGGTTCAGTAGAGTAGTTCAGTCAACATTTAGAAGAGGCATAAACCTATTTCTAGGGTAAATCCAACACATTCAACTACCTACCACCTTGCAAAATTTCATTTACTCAAAGGCCGCTACTACTAACCTTTTAGACCCAGACATTCTATCATCGGAGTTGGGCTCAATACCAAACGACCTAGCTATAAGGGTTATAAGACCCCCAATCACTATCCTCTTAGTGAAACTAGTAGCTACACTCAACAATTAACTGGTAAAGAAGAATTGGGGTCAATACGTGTCCCTTGCAATGTGCTATGCAAGAAATACAACTCAAATAGATAAGGCACACTCAAACTGTCCTCCCAAGCAAACAATCCACAATCAAGGATGCGTAGAGCCACTCTAATATAGGAATTCCTAACAATTTTTTAGAGTGATTAGCATCATATTGGTAATTTCCAGCGATTGCATACCAAAAGCCATTAGGATTAAACTCTCTAGGCGCATGATGTTGGTCTAAATCCAAACTAGGTGGACAACATAATATATTGTTAAAAGCACTCAAATTCAACAGATAGAATTCCCTACTTAGATAAAATGAAATATAACCCATTAACATTAAGGACCACGTGTGACTTGCACATATAAAGTACTCAAAAATTCTAAAGTAAGGTCATGATATGTATGGTCTCGAGTCTCTAAAAATTGACCCATGCCCCCACGAGCAAACAACCAACGAATATCATCAAGTAAACCTAAACCAGCCAACAAATTCCCATCAAAATAATGAGTAGCAGTAAGCAGCTTACTACGTAATGCATTATACCAAGCAACATGCCTAAGATTAGTTAAACCAAGTGGTTTAGGAGGGTTACCTCGGTTCTATGCATTGGTTGATTGTCTAGGAACCCTTTGTTATGCTTAACTTAATGTTTCCACTCCTTGAGTAGTCCAAGTTCGCTTCTTTGGTTCATGAATATGGAATATGGATGTTTGTGTTTGGAATGAAAATCTAACTATGGGGAATGGGGTGAAAGGGACACAAAATGAAGAATTGTGGGCAAATAAAAGATAATGAGGAGGAAATTAGTGAAGAAAAATAAAAAATTGAAAGAAGAGAAGAGGAAATGGGATGTAGAAGATGTGGGTTATGGAGATGGAAGAATGTAGAAGAAATGAGAGAAGAAAGGGAAGATTTGAAAGAAATTTGGAGGGAAGGTGAAGAAAATGGAAGAAATTTGAGTGAAAATGGTGCAAAATTGAAGACAGAATGTAGGACGTTAATAAAGGTTGTAGAGAGTGAAAGAGAGTTTCTAGAGAGAAAGATGCAAAGGTAGAAGAAGAATAATGAAAAATGAAAAATTTTGGGTCAAAGGCAAAGAAAAGCCCTTGACTAAGAGAACCAGCCCATCACAGACCATGGCAATGATCGTGGAGCGCTGTGGTCGACTATGTCTGTGTAGTTTTTCTAGGTTTCTAGGTAGAGTCACCACGGATCGTGGTATACAGTACTTTGGGTCTATGGTAGCCTATGTCTAAACTCTCTAAAACACTCTTTATTTTTTTGTTTTTTTTTTGTTTCTTTTTGTTTCTCTAACAAAGCAACGGATACAACTATATACAAGCAAATAAAAAGCAAAGCTATAGAAGGACGTGATTTACCTCCCAAGAAGCGCTCTTTTAAAGGCGAGAGCTCGACCTTCACCTTTATGAAGGCTCGGGATCGGTAAAGGTGATCGATGAAGAATTGGATGACTCAGCTACTGGTGAACCCTTATCAAAAAAATCAAATGTTTGCAAAAGAAGGTATCACCTCAAATAAACATGATGGAGGTCCTTCTTAAGCATCAAATATCACCAAACAGCGTGATCAACATATAAAATTATCCTGTAGTGGACTACATTAGACGAACCAGTACCCAACTCAATTTCTAAATCAAAATCATACTCAACTCCAACCCTAGGACGCAAAGACATCAGCACTCAGCCAAACCTGTAGTAATCACTCAAAGAACCCTCATTAAAAAGCAGAGGGCTCGTCCTTGGCTATGTAAACCCACCTTGGCACAATCAAATTCAAGAACCTTGGTAGATACACAGTAAAAATTAGGAGGATAATCAAGGCACAAATCATCAGGCTTCATAATCGCATCAAAAATAATTACATCACATCCACAACAAGCTAAAGAAGAGGGAGAAGACTCTTAGTCTTTAAGCAAACCAAATTTCTCATGGTGGTCCCCCATATCAATTATCAACTGCCTCCCCCTTACATCAATCTTACACCCTGCAGTAGCCAAGAAGAGCCTCCCAAGAGGCCATATTAAGAACCCCAAAGTCATTCAGCACACAGAAATTACCCACTTTAATAAGAACATCCTCCAAAGTGCCCAAAGGGCACTTCACAAAACTATCTACTAATTAGAGTGTAACATAGGTGGATTATAGTTCTCCTAAGTCAAGCCTCTTGAAAATGAAATAAGGCATCTAACTCACAATTGAACCAAGATCGCATAAAACCCTATCAATACTCACATTTCCAGTCAAGCAAAGAGTGGAGAAACTACCGGGGTTCTTACGCTTGGTAGGGAGCTTATTATGAACCACAACACTACACTTTCCTCCTAAGGCTTTAGTTTCAAGCTCATTAACCTTCCTTTCACTCATAGGATTGTTCTCCTCACCAACGTCCTCAAGCCTAGCACCCTTAGAATTCTTTAATTCAGCTCTCAAGATAACACGTACAGTTACACTGCTCTCGGGATTACGCTTGGGCTTACATAGGAGTCTACCTGGGGGGTGTAGATGAAGAATTAGCTTATTGGGCAATCTGGGCTTACAACATTTTATTATGAGTATCAAACACATCAACCTTAAAGGCTAATTGCTTCATATATTCATTATGCTTTTGTTGCGCTAAAAGTACATTCCAACATAGCCTCTAAGTTAGATTTTTAAGGCGCTTGTTGGGGGTAAGATGGTCATTGAAATCCAAATGGTGCTGTAGCATTTATTTAAGGCATAGGAGGAGCATGAGAGCTATATGAGAAATTGTTATGATTCCGCCAACCTGGATTATAAGTATTGAAAAAAGGGTCATTAGTCAGTCTAGGGTTAAAATTGTTGACGTAATTGACTTGGTCACTAGCATCTTGGGCAAACGGCCCCCAACTTGGTAATTTACAATGAAGTGGTCAACGGGACCACAAATTTCACATAAGGGGAAGGGAAATTTAAACTAGCAGAATTCACATTAAGTCGGTACAACCTTTGAGTCATGGCATCTGCTTTAGCAGAAAGTACAGTAAGAGCATTAAGTTCGAACTTACCTCAAACACTCTTAGGTTGGTTTCTCTCACTGGACCATTGGTAGTTATTAAGCGTCATCTCTTCAATCAAGTTATAGGCCTTATCCTCCGTCTTCTTCATCAATGTGCCACCCTTGACAGCATTTATGGTAGACCGCATTGCTTAAGTGACTCTATTACAAAAGGTTTGAACTATCATCCACCTTTAAAGTTCATGATAAGGGCACAATCACAACAAATCTTTAGACCGCTCACAAGCTTCATAGAGCGACACATCCTCTCTTTGAGTGAAAGTTATGATTTGATTCCTTACACTTACTGTCTTGTTATGAAGAAAGAACTTTGCAGGTAAAGTCTTGGTGAGTTCATCCCAAGTGGTAATCGACCCTAGAGGCAATGAATGGAGCCACGACCGCGCCTTGTCCCTCAATGAAAAAGGAATAAATCAAAGTCGTATTGTGTTAGTTGGAACTCTGTTGAGATTAAAAGTATCACACCTCTAAAAAGATTGACAGATGGAGATTCGGATCCTCCATTGGATGCCTCCAAATTGGGCTTATTGCATACATAGATATGAGAGCTAGTTTATGCTCAAATCATAAGCTTCCACAGTTGGCCTTGCAATGCTTGAAGTGATACCGTGAACACTCGGGTGATGAGATCTCGAAGCATCCTTTGTCGACCTCCTCCACCTCCTGCCATTTTTAGAAAGGTTTCTCGAGTAGTCTTAAGCTTTTGCTTCTCTAACCTTAGTTTCTTCCGCCTTGAATGAAAAGTCCTTTCTATCTCCGGATCAAATTTGAAAGGGAAGGGACGTCGCATAACCATCACAACACTACCAAAGCAAATAAAAAATAATAAAGAAAAAGAGAATAGTTAGTCAATCTTTAAAGGACTAACTCAATATTTGACCAATTGGTCCTTACCAACGACGCCAAAAACTTGACACATCGTAAGCACACAGGTGCTGTAATTTAGATTAAATATCGTTTCCACAGAAACCAATGCAATCAATTGAGTTTATCCTTATAAAGTGATAAGCAATTAAGTGTAGAGTTAGGATCTTTTTCCAAAACTAATATATCACTAGATGAATATTAATTACTATTTTAAGACTTTTATCAATTAAAAATGCCGAGGAATTTGTCTCACCAGCAATGAATTAGATCTAATAAATTGTGTATATGCTTTATTTTAATTTGGATTAATCAAAGGATAACAATCATGCATAATTCAATTCTTTTTTTCCAAATAAACTGAATTCTTTAGCCTAATCAAATCGTTGTTCTTTCAAAGGTTCTTGAATTAGTCCAAATAAAGGGTCCAGATTGTCTGTTTTCTTCTCAACATCCAACTTGCTCTCAAAAATTACTATGTTAGGTCTAATCTTGTCAATCTAATAGCGGATTTCACCTTTTTGTACTTTGCCCAACTATTTAATGATTTGTAAGAAAATTTGACCTAAATTACTCATAATATTCACATCATAAGATAGATTCAAACATGTCAAATAGATAAAACACAATATTGATAAAAATTAAGTATCTAATTTCATTGTTTCTCTAACAAATCCTGAGACTAGACGGAAACTACTCACACATGATTAGTAAACTAACAAAAGAGATTAAACTAAACATTAAAATAACGTAGAACAATTCTAATGGAGTTCAAAGAGTAAAGGAAGAGAAGATTCCTGGCAACAATGGAGTTCTTTGTTGATTCTTCGACCTTTAAGCCTCCAACTTGCAAATTGCCTCCCTTCAAATCTTTGTTTGGCTCTAAAAATGATAAAAACACTAGGTATTTGAAAGACTTTTGATAGAGAATAGTTAGGTCTTCTTTATCTGTAGCCGAGCACGCCTAGTTACAGGAGTCATCAAGCATTCTCAGCCACAAAACCAAGGAAAACGAATTTGTTATAGCTGTTACAGGTCTGCCATGGACCATGGCCTTAACCACGAGCAGTCCATGGGGGCCTCTGTCTCAGTTGTTTCTTGTTCTTCTTTCCCTCAATGGGCATAGTGGTTTAGGGCATCCGTAGTGAACCAGAACTCATTATTTGAGGGTCTAGGCTTGGTCAACAAGGTCTTAAGACCTGTAAAAATTATTAAAGAACTATACCCAAGCGTAAAATGGGAATTTGGGGTATAAATTATAACATAGTGCTCACGAATTTCCTAAGAATGCAACAAAACAACCCAAAAATAATATAAACTTTAAGCACTTATCACATTCCTAGTTAAATTGTAAGCAAACATTGCAATATAATCACCATTACAAATTTCATTATGTTGCTGCTTTGATTACATCATGTTACACCAAATGACATAAATACAAGCATAAACAAGGTGGATTAAGGGATAAGTAGGATTAATTAGCCGTCAAAAAGGTGAATCACAACTAAATAACATTAACTATCTACAATATTCATCAAAGCACAATCAAATCCAAAAATAATTAAAGAGCAAACAAACTAAAAAGTGTGAAGATAAAGAGAAAAATGAGAGAGAAAACTTAGTCATTGAATCTTGAAATAAACAATCTTGTGCATCAAGACACACTAATGTAATCTAATTTAGTAACCCCCAAATGTCATTTCAGAGAGGCTAACATAAATTCTAATCGAGCCTCGAAGGACCCAAAATATGCCACCCATGAAAAATCCGACGAGTGCCATATGAGCAGTTGTCTGTGTAAAACCTCAACCTCTTCAAAAATAGCACAAGCAAGGAGTAAATGTAGGTACTAGCTATGCCACATAACATGGCCTTGTCACTTGACACATCTGGGCATGTCAAGGAGTTGGACACGCCTTTGTGCATAGTTCATTAGCTAGGAAAAAGCAACAACATTTGTGGCTGTATGGCCATGAAGTTGAACGTCCACAACCTTTTGGAAAGTCCATAGGCCTAGCGAAGGTGCAATTCATTGTCCTTGGGCATGGTTGCTCCGACGTGTGGGCCTAAACTTTCGAATGTTGAGTAACAAGTTGATAATGGTTACGACAATTATAGTTGAATGTATGGATTATCATGGGTTTGACTTTTCAGAACTTTGCGAATAATTCCCCAAAACTCACTGGTAAACCTTTCACCTATTTTAATTTTTAGATCAACTCCCTACAACTCGCACAACTCGATTTATTTCCTAAAAACTCAATTAAAATTGTGGAAACCCTAGAAATTATATTATAAAGAGCCAGAAATAGTGAAGGAGCATATAGAATATGACTTTTTAGGACTTAACATTAATATCGATGTTTATGATTTTGATCAAAAAAATTGACACGATGGTATTGTGAAATTTGTGAAGTAATTTTTGTTCCATTGCTAGCAAGATTCAAAAACATATTGAAGATTTTCCAACCATAATATTTTGCATTAACTCCCCCTGAGGTTTTAGGTATTTATTAATGCAACCATGATATTTTTGGAGTTCAATTTTATCACCCTTAAGGTTTTAGTGTTGTAGTATTAAAACATTATTTTGATATATCTGGGAAGAATATAAAGTAATTGATCGACCTGCCTAACTTTTAATGCTACCAGGATACACATTCTCTCTTTGAGGAGCTAAAATAATGGGTAAGGCCAAGATAGACTAACAGAGTGTGAGG
>NCQT01087204.1:0-10099 GCA_002740465.1 Stenocereus thurberi | reverse complement strand
TATAGACATATACGTAAATGTGGTTGTATATATATATATATATGCTTGCGGTAATGCCCCGTTGGATGGTGATGCTTGCCCAGGTAAGTGCATAAACCCTATTACACATCTCTTTATAAGTTTTCATTATAATATGTTACGGTTATTGAATTGAAAACCGAGATGGTAGTCAGATGGCGTGAGGTGGAACCAATAAGAGTTTGAGGTTCTTTGTGGTCGGTTGCTATGTGAGGAGGGAGTCTGGGTCGTGTATTAACTGCAATCGTGTGGATTGTGAGGCTATGTGTGGCTTATGTTGAGATCAATTGATTATAAAGTGTTTGAATGTGTTACGTGCAAACCCCCTCCCTTTATGTCATCAAGTTTCTTGTTGCGAGTGAGAGTGGGTTTGAAAAAGGAAGCTTTCATATTTGTAACTAATAGTAGCCATGACTATTAGCAATCAATGGCCTATTTTAAATATATGAATACAATCTTGGGAGTGAACTCGCTTGAATGGGGGAATCCCTAAAGAATTTAAATAAAAAGAGAGTGCGATGTATGAAAAAGGATTTCGCTATGAGAGGCAGCAAAATTATTAGCCGTTATGGCCCATACACTTTAAGTTGGCTAAGATAATATGTTTCGGATAATATGATATGAATGATGTTTGCCTATGGGATAAGTTCTGGTACTAGGAAACCCTAAAAGACTCTGATGAGGGTAATGGTCCGATATGTTGTATGTAGCCGTCCCCGGAGTAAGAGCTTAAGCATGAGCGTTAGGTCTTACTATGGGATTGAGAATAGATCTCATCCAATCAGCACCCTGTAATGATCTTATACCATATGTATTTTCCTAATAAGCGAAGGAAAGCAGTCGGCATTATGCCATTTTAAGTATTTCAGAAAGAAAGTTTTTATGGGCTATTTCAATGAAATGTGAAAAGCTTATAAGGGCCAGTATGCGATCAATATGAAAGAGATATCTTTTAAGAAATATGAGCCTCAAGAGGCTAAGAGAAGAGTTTTTATGAGCCTCAAGAAGTTAAATAAAGTGTTTTCAGTAAAAAGAAAGAAAGCTTCTTGTGCATGACTTGCGCATATCATATGAATGAGATCTAAGTAAAGCATGCTGATGAAAATAAAGCGTTTTGTGCATATTCCAAGTATAACTTATGAATAAGATGCTAAGTAAGATACGATTATGAAAAAGAAAGCCTTATCAGCATATTTCATACATACCTTATGAACAAGATTTGAATGAAACTTGAAATGTGTGTGTGCCTTATGCATATCATATAAATGAAATGCTAAGAAAAGTATGATTATGAAAAGAGATAATCTTATGTGCACATCATATGAATGAGGTTTTGTGCATAGTTTGAATGAAATGCTAAGAAGTTATGTTAATGAAAAAGAAAGGTTCCTGTGCTTAGCCCTCGATGCTTGCTTATGTGCTTAGGTGCTTGTTAGTTAAGGAATTCAGTCACTCAGGGGCTTAAAGATGAGTTTGAACGGCTAAAATTGAAGTTTATGAATAGTGATCCTTCCTTGAGGATTTATAAATGCCTAATATGATAGTAAAGTATAAATACGTGATATGTGACTATTATGAGTATTATTGCCTGCAACAGTTTTGGTTTTAAGGGGTCGGAGAATACTCAGTGAGCATGTGGTTGCTCATCCCACGTCTCTTTCCCCTTTTCCCCAGGTTTTCTTTATGATAGGAAAAAGTTGAGTCAGCTATGCCGAAATGGAAGTTACCCTTGCTAAAAGGGAGTCAAGTGTGCTCATAATGAAGTAGTCTCGCTACTTGATGATGTTATAGAATGTATTCTTATTTTGTGAACATATGTAAACCAAGTATTCTAATTCATGTAATGCATATGGTATAAAGGTCGCTCTGTATGGTCGTATGAGCCAACCATCTAATTATTTAGATGTCTTCTTGATCAAAGTTAGTTATGTTTTGGGATGTAAACCCCAATACTCTGGTTGTGTGAATCATTGAGTTGTATCTTTCATTTCATCTTTATTAATGAACTACATTGTTTGAGTACTCTGAGTGAGTTGGTCGTTGAGTTATGAACTCTGACGCGTAGCTGTTGAGCTTATTTTAAGATATTGTACGCTTTCGTTGATTGCAGGGGTTTATTATAAGGCTTTTAGCCTGGAAACGGTCAGTTTTTAGGAGAAACTCTGTCCGTTTTGCCCCAAAAATTAGGTAGAAAGTAAGAAAACGTAACGCTCCCGTCCGTAGGGGCTAGGGGTGTTACATTGATGGTATCGGAGCATGGTCCTGCGACCATAGGCTACGACCTGAGTCTTACATCGCATATAGTTTCCAAGGAACACGTTCACAATGACTTGACACATGCCTGCCTTGTATGCAAATGTGAGTTTTATGTGAATGTTAGCGCATTTACCTAGTTAGGTACGGCTTGAGTGAGCTTATTAGCTAATTGAATGAACGAATTGCTAAGAGTATAAGCCGAATGACTTATGTTCTCATAGATGAGCTAAGTGTTAGCTCAATCAAAGTTGTTTTGCTTACATGCCTTGGTGATTTTAATTGATAGTTTAAAGAACATATGATTTGAAGTTGAATGATGGGAAAGCCTTAACTCTAAGCTCATCTTTGCCCCTAAAGTACGATTTGCTCCTTGGGCCCCATAATGGAGTGAGCAGACGTACTCGAAGGTTGGTAGAGAGAAAGTTAGAAGCAGTTAATTATTTCCTTTTGAAAACCTAAGGAGCTTGAAAGTTAAAGTCTTCCGATTAGTGAGTTAGGGTCGTGCCATCATATTAGAAACCTTTCTGATTATTTGGTTGGGTCTTGTTGTTGCAATTAAAAACTCGATTTGCTTTACAATAATGCTTGCATTAACCCTACGTTACACTAAGGTCCTTGACACCTCACTTGATTAGCAAGAATGATCCCATTAGGTGTCACCCTTCTACTGGTTTTAGCTCTAATCAGGTTGTGATGTTCTAGGCTGATGTATTTGTCAAATGTATCTTGTGTTTTCCTTGATAGCCGTTGTAATTGTAAGAGCGAGAGTCGTATATAAGCTCCTCTCATCGTGTTTGTACACACATCACACCATATTGAATCAAAAATTCAGCTTGCTTCTAGTTTGCTCTCCAAACACCTAGTGGTTGTATCTTGAGTTGGCACCCAAGTGGTGATACACTAGGTCATTTTAGCGCTTCTTGGTGTCTTGGCCATATCAAACCCTAATACACCTAAAAAGCACAAGGGAGAAAGAACCTAGCAGAGTTTGGAATTGTTACACCGCATGCATCACCTCATTACCTCCTGGGACGACAGTCTATGCCTTCCCAACACTTTCTTAAGCACAAGCACCAAGTATAGAAGTAAGGATACTCATAGTAGAAAGTAGAACCTTCCCATCCGTACTAGGAGTTCCTCGGACCTGTATAAGTACCTGTGAGACAAATGCGTCACAACACCTCAATGTAGATCCGTAAGACCAATAACGCCGTTAATCTTACCCCTGCTAGTTGATTGTTGGCCAACTCCAAACAGTTGGGACAAACCTCGAAGCATCACCCCGATGTTAGGTTTTAAATGAGGATTGCATTCATGTATACTTGCCTAGATGCCTTTTTGTGAGACCATAAGAGTACCTATAGATAGGATTGTTGCATGTGCCCATCGATGTGTTTGTGAACAAATGCCAATAAGATGAGTTTCTGCAATTGCTTGATTTGAATTTGAGTAAACATGAGACTGTATTGGTTAGAGCAAATTGATTTATTTAGTTAGTTTCACAATATGATTCTTGAATCATCATTTACAGCCCTTCAATACTGTTTTCTCGTGTTGTAATTGGATTAGTTGAACTCGATGTATGTAATACGTGACTAAATGACAATAGAGCTACATTTACATGAATCACGTCTATAGAAATATGTATCTCATGTGTAAGAAAGTAGCATGGTAGAGCACTCAGGATCATGTCATTGTATATATTGACACTCACGTCCATTATGCATAGTTATTCAAGTGTCTTGTGAATGATTGGCTTACTAAATGCATATCTTGGTGCTTGCTTGACTTGAGTTGGTTTTGGCATATGACCTAGCTATCCAAACAATTTAACTCTCGAAATCCATAGCATGGTATGACCTTAGAGTCATCATTTACATCCCATGAATTCCTTGATTCCATGTTATAGCTTAGTAACCGCACACGCCCGTATTTCAAGCAGGATGAGACGACCTTAGAAACCTCCATTCACATATTCTTGCTCATTATATGTTTGATCAGAGTAGTGCAGCGGAAGCATGTAGGCTGTAAGCCACAGGCCCAGGATTCGTCTAGTAGCATAACCATTCATTTGTATGAATCTATGACTTAAGAGATGATCAGCCCCAAGTAGGAACCTTGGGGAAAGCCTCCCTACCATCAAAGTCATCAACTTGCATTTCTACATTAGCACCTTTTCTCTAAGTTGTTCTTATCGACATGATTATACTAGTTCATGTTGTTCGTGATTCTTGATCTTCAATGCTTTGATGTTAACCCTATATGATGTCAATGTAATCTTGAATGCTACTTCAAGTTCTTTCATTGCCAATATGGCGTAATTGGTATCTCTGCTACCTTAGTGTAACGTGGTAACCTTCTAGTAAATGATTTAACCTTAGATTAACCTAATATCTTCATGCTTTTTAATGAACCTAATGAGTTAACTCCTTCATACAACTTTAGTATGCCCTGTCTAAATTGTCATGAATGAAATGTTTAAAAGTTATTCGGAATTGATATAAAAATATAGAAATGTCGGTCACAAGTGCTTCCGTTTTGTAATTGCTTACTATATGCGTATTAGACGTTTTCATGTTGCTTGAGAATCCTAGACTTAAGAATACTAAATTACTGATACTATGCAACGCTATGTGATGCTATTATGCTTGGTGCTATGTGACGTTCTTATTGTTCTAATGTGTTACAGAAAAATCTGAGTTAACCGTTGTGATCCCAAAGGTCATTTGAATTCATGTTTTAGAATGAGACTACCAGTGTATGACCTTAAGATGTCGTCGTCTTGATTGTCATGCCTTTAGATGCCCACTTATAGATGCATATGCATAGAATTATCGCTTGCCATGCGAACTGAGTTAGATTATGAAAAATCTATGTTCATTTTCAAAACAAACTCAATATGTTTTCCATGCCGACTCATTTTCCTCTCTTCAATACGATTTATCCTCGGCGCCTAAATAGAGTGAGTAGACGCTTGATGAGGATTGACAAGGAGGAGGCTTGATACTATAAGTTTTTTCTTTCGATTTAAAAGAAGTAGTGTTTGCAAAATGAAACCTTTGAAAACCTACCGTGTAGATCATAGTTTGTGTGCGTACATTCTAGGAATATCCAAACTTAGGCTTAGAATTTCGAGGACGAAATTCTTTTAAGGGGGAAGAGTGTAAAATTCGTATTTTATTAACTATATAAGTTAAATTATTATCGATGTGCTTATGTGAACAATAATTTTATTAAAAAGAATGTTGTCGTCGTTATTAATATTATTGCTATTATTAGTTTTGAAAATCTTTCGATGATTTTTAGTATGCGTTAATATAGATTATTAACGAGTACTAAATCGACCAGGAACCCAAATACGATTAGGTTGTTTACCTTAGAATCAGTTTCGAGATTTAATGAATCGAATTTTGACGTATTTGGGAATGAATAATTGATGAAGGGTCATGTTATCGATGTGAGTTTAGAACAAGACGTTCGAGATTGGACCAGCGATTTTAGTTGATTGAGTTATTAACCAAAACAACAACAAAACAAAGCAAATAAGGGGCCGAAGCCCCTTTCTCTTTCATGGGGAGGAGAGACCGCGAGCCAGGGGGGGCTTCCTCAAAAACCCCAGCCCTGATGAGCCACCACCAGAGAGAGGGAGAACGGGGAGAGACAGCACGCGAGTAGGCGGTGGCTGGCTGGGCAGGGACCAGTGTCATGCCTGGCGGCCCTGGTTCACACCGCGTCATGATAAGGAGAAGCGAGAAATCGAACGAACTGAGAGAAACGGGGGTCAGCCCAGGCGTCGGCGCCAGTGATGGCGGAGGTTGGCGGTGATGCGGCTCGACGGTGGGCATGGCGGCGACGGCGGCACTGCTGGTCGTCCGTTCATGCCGGCAAAGAGCGAAAGAGAGAGATCGAGTGAGATTAAACGGTTCAGAGGGTAGGGTTAGAAACCTGCAACACCACCATCGCAGCCTACACCACCACCACCGTTCCCACTACTACTGGTGGGCTCGAATTTGACCAGAACCAGACCAAACGAGGGCTGGAGGTAGGCAGAACGGGGCAACAGCAGCAACCAGCGAGCGGGGAAGCCAAAGGGGCAAGCCAAATTTCATGCATACCAATCGAACCAAACCCTAAGTTGGTTTACTAGCTTGGATTCAAGGTGGGTGTTTCTCGCCTCCTAAGTATTAGTAGTTTTGAAATCGTTTTAACCCTTAAGTTGCGATGCATGTCAGTTTAGGTTTAGTCAAATTAACTAAAATTATTCATGTCCTGTTTCAGCTGAATTTATTTTAAATCAATGCATGTTAAGTTTAGTTAGTTCATGCCTGAAAAGTAGCTTCGAAATGAATTATGCATGTTTAGAATTGATTCAAGTATATTTAGTTAGTACATGCCTGAAAGTAGCTTCGAAATGGATTATACATGTTTAGAATCGATTCAAGTATATTTAGTTAATACATGCCTGAAAAGTAGCTTTGAAATGAATTATGCATGTTTAGAATCGATTCAACTATATTTAGTTAATACATGCCTGGAGAATAGCTTCAAAATGAAATATGCCTATGTAGATTAGATACATGTACACTTAGTTAATTCATGTTCGTTTAATAACTGCGAAGTGAAATATGAATGTTTAGAATTGATATATGTATGCTCAGCTAATTCATGTTCGTTTAGTAACTTCAAAGTGAAATATGAATGTTTAGAATCGACACATGTACACCTAGTCAATTCATGCCCGAAAAATAACTTCGAAAAGAAATGAGTATGCTTAAAATCGATACTTCTGTGATTGGTTAGTTTATACCTGAACCGTGACTTTGAAATAATAAATGAACACCTCGAATGCGATAAGATTCATGTTTGATTAGTTTAGTTGGTTCGTTAAGTATTATTTTAAGTTAAGATATCACAGACATATACGTAAATGTGGTTGTGTGTGTGTATATATATATATGCTTGCGGTAATGCAGTGCTGGATGGTGCTGCTTGCCCAGGTAAGTGCATAAACCCTATTACCCGTCTCTTTATAAGTTTTCATTATAATATGTTATGATTATCGAATTGAAAACCGAGGTGGTAGTCGGATGGCTTGAGGTGGAACTAATGAGAGTTTGAGGTTCTTTGCGGTCGATTGTTATGTGAGAAGGGAGCCTGGGTTGTGTATTAACCGCAATCGTGTGGATTGCAAGGCCATGTGTGGCTTAGGTTGAGAGCGATTGATTATGAAGTGTTTGAAGGTGTTATGTGCAAACCCCCTCCCTTTATGTCATCAAGTTTCCTGTTGCGAGTGAGGGCGAGTTTGAAAAAGGAAGTTTTTATGTTTATAACTAATAGTAGCCATAACTATTAGCAATCAATAGCCTATTTTAAATATACGCATATAGTTTTGGGAGTGAACTCGCTTGAATGGAGGAATCCCTAAAGAATTTAAATAAAAAGAGAGTGCGATGTATGAAAAAGGATTTCGCTGTGAGAGGCAGTAAAATTATTAGCCGTTATGGCCCATACGCTTTAAATTGGCTAAGATAATGTGCTTCAGGCGATATGATATGAATGGTGTTTGCCTAGGGGATAAGTTCTGGTGCTAGGAAACCCTAGAAGACCCTGACGAGGGTAATGGTCCGATATGTTATATGTGTCGTCCCCGGAGTAAGAGCTTAAGCGTGAGCGTTAGGTCTCACTATGGGGTTGAGAATAGATCTCATTCAATCAGCACCCTGGAATGATCTCGTACCAGATGTATTTTCCTAATAAGTGAAGACAAGCAGTCGGCATTACACCATTTCAAGTATTTCAGAAAGAAAGTTTTTATGGGCCATTAAGAGGCCAGATGAATGAAATGTGAAAAGCTTATAAGGGTCAGTATGCGACCGATATGAAAGAGATCGCTTTTAAGAAATATGAGCCTCAAGAGGCTAAGAGAAGAGTTTTTATGAGCGTCAACAGGCTAAATAAAGTGTTTTCAGTGAAAAGAAAGAAAGGTTCCTGTGCATGACTTGTGCATATCATATGAATGAGATCTAAGTAAAGTATGCTGATGAAAATAAAGCATTATGTGCATATTCCAAGTATAACTTATGAATGAGATACTAAGTAAGATACGATTATAAAAACGAAAGCCTTATGAGCATATTTCATGCATATCTGATGAACGAGACTTGAATGAAACTTGAAATGTGTGTGTGCCTTATGCATATCATATGAATGAAATGCCAAAAAAAGTACGACTATGAAAAGATATAACCTTACGTGTACATCATATGAATGAGGTTTCATGCATAGTTTAAATGGAATACTAAGAAATTATGTTTATGAAAAATAAAGATTCCTATGCTTAGCCCTTGATGTTTGCTTATGTGCTTAAGCACTTGTGAGTTAAGGAATTCAGTCACTCAGGGGCTTAAAGATGAATTTGAAAGGCTAAAATTAAAGTTTATGAATAGTGATCCTTCCTTGAGGATTTGTGAATGCCTAATATAATAGTAAAGTATGAATACGTGATATGTGACTATTATGAGTATTATTTCCTGCAACGGTTTTGATTTTAAGGGGTCAGACAATACTCACTGAGCGTGTGGTTGCTCATCCCACTACTCTTTCCCCTTTTCCCTAGGTTTTCTTTATGACAGGAAGAAGTTGAGTCAGCTATGCCGAAATGGAAGTTACCCTTGCTAAAAGGGAGTCAAGTGTGCCCATAGTGAAGTAGTCTCGCTGTTCGATGATGTTATAGAATGTATTCTTAATTTGTGAACGTATGTAAACCAAGTATGGCCGTGTGAGCCAACCATCTAATTAGTTAGATGTCTTCTTGGCCAAAGTTAGTCATGTTTTGGGATGTAAACCCTAATACTCCGATTGTGTGAACCGTTGAGTTGTATCTTTCATTCATCTTTATTAATGTACTATATAGTTTGAGTACTCTGAGCGAGTTGCTCGTTAAGTTATGAACTCCGAAGCGCAGCCGTTGAGCTTATTTTAAGATGTTGTACGCTTCTGCTGATTGCAGGGGTTTATTGTAAGGCTTTTAGCCTGAAAACGGTCAGTTTTTAAGAGAAACTCTTTCCGTTTCACCCCAAAAATTAGGTAAGAAGTAAGAAAATATAACGCTCCCGGCGTTAGGGGTTGGGGGTGTTACATATATATATATATACATAAATATATTTATATTATATAAATATATATATGTGTGTGTGTGTATATGTGTGTGTCTATATATATATATATATATATATATATATATAGATATATATAGGTGTGTGTGTGTGTATATATATATGTATGTCATATATGTATATATATACACAGCTTGAAAGCAGCGAGCTAAGCGAGCCTTACGAACGGTAGCTCGACCACCTTCACCGCCTCATGCCAGCATGGGGCTCCGTCCGTGTGTTGCTCTGAAAAGGAGCCTTTGAACAGGCTTTCAGGGCCAAGGAGTATTCGTAAGGGAATTTTGGCAATTTCGAGTGAACATGGCCGGAAGACCTTACTTGGATGCTTATCCCTCGTCCTGGTCAGGTCTCATCCAACGGTCACAACAAATGAAATGAGAAAGAACGGTGCTATTAGAAAAGGAAAAAAACAACTAAAAAGGGGAGCAACACAAGGATTCCCTAGGAGGCCATCCATCCTAGTACTGCACTTCGCCCAAGCACGCTTAACTACAAAGTTCGGACGGGATCCGGTGCACGGGGCGACATGTATGCACACATATGTTACACATGTCTTATACATATATATACACACCCACATAGACACATACATATCTACAAACATATGCATTTATGTATAAATATATATATATGTGTGTGTATATATATAT
>NCQT01087202.1:13746-24421 GCA_002740465.1 Stenocereus thurberi | reverse complement strand
AGAGTATCTTATGACAAGGCACATATCATTACTCACTCAATAAAATATTATGTTTACCTAAACCCTATTGACGCTTTTAACAGGATTGATCTTTTGACACCACCAATCAAAGACTCCGCTGTTGTATAGTCCACCTAGTTGTACATTTCCAAATTTACAACCGAGCCCACTATTATCACACATGGCACGCGCCACATCAGCAGCAAAAATAAAACAAAAATAAAATCAGAAAAGAAGCTTCGAAAATCGTGAGTTCAAGCCAAAAGGGAAAAAAAAACTCACAAACTTCCCTCACTCTCTCTCCAAAAACTAGTCAAATTTGTGCTCAATTTACCAAAATTTTGTAGCGATTTTTCACAGATTCTAGCCAACAATCTTCTACAAATCGTTCTTGAAGTTTAAAGGAAGCATTTCGATGTAAGATTATCAACAAAATGTAATTAATTTGCATGTTGTAACAAAAACACTGAATTTACTTGAACAAAATGAGATTCTAGTGTTTCAGAAAATCGCCCTCTTATAATCGCAATTTTGCAATGTTTGTAGATGGAAACTAATCACACGGAAGCATCAAAGAAGAGATCTGCAAGTGATGAAGGAAAATCTCCTGAAAAAGCTATTCTGAAAACCTTAAAACTAATATTAATGAGTTGCAACAGATGTTCTAGTGAGCCAAAGTGCATATTTAGTGAGCAATAAAATAGAAATTTGTTTTTCTGACAACACAATGACAATAAAACACTTAATTTGATATTGTTTCATATCATGCACAACACTTTCGTCTATACTTCTAAAGAAAACCCTGAAAAAAAAAATCAGAAAGACCCATTATGCATAATATATGTATGTTGGTGAATTATATGTGCTATTTTAGTGAGCTATCAAACACTAGTGAGCATTAAATTATTAGATTGCTCTGCTGTCTCAACATCAGCATAAATTGCCTCAACCAACATGCTTGAGTGAGCTATACCTTACATTCTAGTGAGCTATCACTTGAATTTATTGAGCTATACCTTATGTTCTAGTGAGCTATGACATGTAATGTAATATTAACATTACATGTAATACTATTGACAGATCAAAGACAGAAGGCTCAAGCATGAACCCTTAAGAAATTTTTGTGGGAGTTGTCAGTGACATTTCTTCTGATGTAGCAAACTTGAGCTAATTACACTTCAAATACATCCAAATACACACAATTTGATAATTTCCCTATACTAAATTTTATATTTTTCTTTTTAATTGAAGCCCAAAGAAAACATCTCCAATAGAAATGGAGAAGGATGCAAATAAGACAAGTGATACAAATGAAGGAATTGAATAGGGTATTATTGCCGAATTGTATATATAGTGAGCAGATGGTTACCTTTAGTGAGTAGAAATCACAGTGAAACTATGCACATTTTTGAACAAGTTCACATTAGGTTAACTATTACCTATTCAGTAAGCTATACATTATGCTTTGGTGAGCTATGTGATATATCTAGTGAGCAGTATTAAAAATGTGTCTTGTTTATTGGTGTAATGTACCATGTGTAGTTAAACATTCCAATTTCTTTTGGTAAACTATGTCATATATCTAGTGAGTTCATCTTATATTTCAGTAAGCAAGTAAACTATATTTTTTGAATTTATATTTAGTAACCTGAACTTCATTTCTAATGAGCAAACATTTTATTTTAGTGAACAGAAGTGTCCAAAAGTATAATCATATATAGAGGGCTCCACATTAGATTAAATATTGCACATTTAGTGAGTTATACATTTTATTTTAGGGAGCTATGTGATATATATAGTGAGCAGTATTAAAAATGCATCTTGTTTGCTTATATAAAGTACCATGTATAAGTCTAGAAGAAGCAAGCAAGGTAGCTCCACATTATACTCCTACAAATGAAGAATAGACTCCACAGCATGAGAACAATCCTTCTACACCAGTAATAGTAACCAAATCTCCAACTAAAAAAGAGCATGAAACCAAAAGAAAAAAAGCTCTGAAGGGAAAACCCCCTCATCAAGCACTATTATAAAGAAGAGAAGGGTGAAACAAGAAGTACGAAGAATCAAAACATTTGTAATAGTTCAATAAGTTTAGAACATGAACAAATGCAAGCATTACCAACAACAAAGCTTGAAAAACAAAATGTGCCTGCTATGGAAGAATCAAAAGCCAATGAACTAGAAAAGGTAGACTAGACTTTGTAGAAAACAACAGAACCACCACAATAATAAACTCCCACAGGAGAGAAAAAATAGAAAGTGGTGCAGAGAAAAACAAAAAAGCAGGTAGAGAAGACCGAGGAAACAAATCTGCAGATTGCGCAAGAGAAACTTGGAAATAGAAAAGCAAAACAGGTGGGCAAGAAGAATGTAGACTAGAGGATCCTCAAGAGTGCCAAAAAATTCCTAAAGAAAGCTCAAAGAAAACAGTCACAGACATTTATCGACAAATTTCAGAAGAAACAGATGACACAATAGTGGACATAGCTTTTAAAATGCATCCACATGGGCATGAACATGAAAGTGATTTCGAAGATGAAGTGTTGATGATAAGAATCAAGAAAATAAAACAAGCATCAAAACCTAGCTCAAAGCAACTCCAAATGAGATCAAAAAAATGTGTTAGAGTTAAAGCTGAAAAAGAGAAGAAGAGCGTCAAAAAAAGTGTAAATCCTGCAAAGCGTGGACAACTTTTAGTTGTGCAACTTGATCATCAAAAGAAATCTCCAAAAAAACAAGCAAACACCAACATTGGTGTTCTAGATCCCAAGCCTATGCTGAAACCTGCATAGATAGACACAAAATATAAGAAGATTTTTCATACTAGAATGTTGCCAGTAGGGTTTGTTGCAATGATAGACAAGTTCGATAAGGCACATAAACAAGTAATACAGGGTATGGGTTTTCAAGGATTCTTAGAGTTGCAAGTACTTGAATTACCAGGGGATCTATGCAAGTGGCTTCTGGATAACTTTAACCCCTACTCAGTGCTATTGCACATAACAACTGAGAAAAAGATAGAGATAATACCAATGGATGTGCATCTCACATTAGCTCTCCCAATTGATGGAAGGAAGGTTGAAGAGTTTTGTGGCAAGAAGCTAAAAGACCTTGAATATAGTGAAGTCCCTTCAGCATGGAGGAACGAATGTAATTTTTAAGATGGGACTTCAAAGCTCAGCTAAATGCCATAGTACATACTAATGCAGGCTGAGGTAGGGGAAAGTTTCAAAAGAAACTTTGTTTTGTACACGGTGTCTTGTTTCATCAATGGATTGAAGAATATATATGTGCACCCTATTTTGCAAAGAATATTACAAATGTTGAAGACATAGCATCAAATGATTGGTTCCAATACACCATTGACAGACTGTGTGAGTCTATTCTATTCTTGTGGTAAGCTCCTTCGTTTTTATCAGTATACCATACAAAACATGTTTTTAGCGAGAAGAACATTATTTTTAGTGAGCATAACATATGTTTTAGTAAGCAGAACATTATTTTTAGTGAGCAGAACATAAATTGTAGTAAGCAGAGCACATTTTTAGTGAGTAAAACATCATTTTTAGTGAGTTGTGGGCACTTGTTCATAGTTCACAATTGTCTGTTGCGGTGAGCTAGAATGACCATTTTAGTAGTGCACATCACTTTTACATAGCTATAGTAACAAGCACATTAGACATATTGTTAGGGAACATTAGTTTGTTTTAGTAAGCTAGTCTACATTTTTAGTGAGTAGAACATATATTTTAGTAAGCATAACATCATTTTTAGTGAGCTATTGAGAACTCATTGATAGTTGACAATTGTATGTTACAGTGAGCTAGAATGACACTTTTAGTGAGCACACATCATTTTTAGATAGCCATAGCAATAAGCAAACAACACTTGTTGGTAGTGAGCATTACTATATTTTGTGAGCTAGTATGCATTTTTTTTAAGCAATATTTCTATATTAGTGAGCAGAAAATTTTTTGTTACAAACTAGATCTTATTGTTTTCCTTGAGTTAACATATATATATAATCACAAATAATACCTCTTTTTATTTACATAAGATATACTAAATGGATTAGAATAAACATGTCCCCCGTAGATGCTATATCTTGATAGAGTTCTCCTCAAAATGAGGACTGTTGATAGACAATTTCTATCAATCAAGGGCTGGACTATAAAAAAGCTAAAGGAAAGGGTGAAAGAAGAGAGAAAAGCTAATCCACCTAACAATAGAGAAGTGATAAAAGGGTTGGAAAAAGACAAAGTGGAGCCTCCACTACAAATCAACAAAGTCGAGCATGCTGCACCAACAAGAAAAAGTCAGCTTGAAAAGGATGAACAACTAAGGACATGTTAATAAAATGATGAAACATCAAAGTTAGATGTATCATTTAATTCAATTATATCATTTAAAAAGAAGAAAAATAAATAACATAAATGTGTCTCTAACGTCTTACAATACTTGAATGATGTTTACATATAGAAAGATATGGAAGAAATGGCTAAAGTAACAAAGGCTTTAGCGAGTGCATTTCAGAGATATAGAACCTTTATGGAATACTTGTAAAAAAGGTACCATAACAATGAAGCACTCATGAAAATAAGAGATGCAATCATAAGCATGTTCTGTTCATATTGTAAAGCTCAATTATCAAAATCACCACCAATGGAACAAAAAGACAAAGGAGAGGAAACTCCTGAGATACCACCATTCAGTTTGATGAATAGTGGAGTAGAGCTGTTGTACTGAAGGTAATAACTGAATTGGAGAGTGCTTTTGTAAAGCACGAACAAATGACCAGCAGCTCAAAAGTTAAAAGTCCAAGAAGAAAACGCCCTAGATCTAGAAAAAGGGACAATGATTTGCCAAGTTTCAATTTGATTGATAATAGCCAAAGCCTAGCTTCTCTAGCACTAGCACCCCCAGCAACACTTCGAATACCACTACACTGCCCACTCGTGCAAATAATTGAGACACCACACCACCCCCTCCCACGAACACGTGAGACATAAAAGCCCCCACAGCCACCACAAGCTCTTAAGACACAACCACCGCCAGAAACATTTGAGATACCATCACCCATTCTAGAGATACTATTAGAGCCAATGGACAAGGATAGCACATCCCTAAAAAATATCATCTATTAGGAAAGAAAAGATTGAAACAAAAGGATAGAAAGTAACTGAAAGTGAGCAAACAAAGAAAAAATCACTGGGAAAATAAGATAACAACACATCAAGTTAGTAAGAATTTTGGAAAATTGAATAAATGCTAGTGAAAAACTTCTTTTTTTAGTGAGCAGAATATTATTTTTAGTAAGCAGAATATAATTTTTAGTGAGTTATGGGAAAGTTGCTGATAGTTGACAATTGTATGTTATAATAAGCTACAATGACGCATTTAGTGAGCATACGTCACTTTTAGATTGCTCTAGTCACAAGCAAAGACGACTTTGTTGGTAGTGAACATTACTCTATTTTAGTGAGTTCGTATGCATTTTTAGGGAGCAGATCATTATTGGTAGTGAGCAGAACATTATTTTTGGTAAGCAGAACATTATTGTTAGTGAGCAGAACATAAATTTTAGTGAGCAGAACATTATTATTAGTGAGCATAATATTATTTTTAGTGAGAGAACATAAATTTTAGTGAGCAAGACACACTTTTAGTGAGCAGAATAAAAAAGATTTGTTGGTAGTGAACATTAGTCTATTTTAGTGTTCTGGGAACTATGTGTAGTGAGCTATAGTCAAACAAGCAGTGTGCCATAATATGTATTTAGTGAGCTATATTATGATGAACTATGATGTAATGTTTTGCAGCAGAAGAGTATAACAAGAAGATAAGACATTAAGCAAAGAGAGACAAAGAACTCATGACAGAACCCTTGTGCTTACCTTTTGTGGAAAGAATCACAAAGCTTACAGAGGAATTATCAAGCCAGAAGAAGATGGTTATTGATTATGTCTTTCTTCATAAATCAAAGGACTTTGATTCTAAGTAAGCACCAAAAACCTAGATTTAAAAATTAATAATAGAAAACACTTATAAAAACATAAGTTACACTGAATATTAACTTAGGGTTTTTTTTCTTTTGATATTATATAAGTGAAGAATTGTTTGACATCAAAACACATGTTGCAAATTGATATCACTTGTCAACCATGCATCCAGGAGAATACATTGATGCGCATGTGGTTAATGTCTGGACTGCTATCCTTAACAACTTAGAGCGAAAAAGAAGTGAAGGCTCTCTAAGAAGATTTTTTGCACCAGTTGATGTGATGGTGATTATATATTATTTCAGTTCACATATTAAAGTACTTAAACATCTATTGATACTAATGCAAAAATACAGTCAACTTTAGACCCCATGATAAACATAGCAAGATCAGAAGAGTAGAGGTATGTTAATTTTGAAACAATACCTAAGGGAGAATTTAAGAGATGTGACAAATGGATAATGGGCAAACAATTGCAACTGGTAGGTATTAATATAATACATCTAATTACGTATTAGACTACCACATTATATGATATTATTCATCTTTCAATTTTCACGTGTTTTTCCCGATATGTCACAAGAAGCCCTTCTTCATCTTCTGCTTCAATTTAAAGGAAGAAAGGCTTGACATAATGGACAATATGTATATAACAACTTCATACAAAGACACATATAGTGAAACACGTGTTTAGTGGTATGTCTAAAATGTTTACTCATTCATTTAATTTCCAATAAATCAATAGTTGCATTTGCTGAGGCATATAGTTATTGAGCTGAAACTATACTTTAGTGAGCTGAAAGTATTTGAGGGCATCTACTAATGTTTATGTCACCAGTGTCTCTTAGTGCGCAATACATATGTTCTATTTAGATGAGGAACATTACTAGTGGGCTAGAAAGTTACTAGTGTTTATATCAACCTTGTACCTTAGGGAGGTGTAGATTTATTCCAATGAGGTGGAAACATAATTAGTCTGCTGAGCTTATTTGCTGCCTTGCTGGACAAATAGTTAACAAGCTCAACTTATTTACTAGACCAATATTTTGTTGTTATCTTCTGTTTCTATTAGTGAACTATGCAGGTCTTCCAGTGAGCTGAAGAAAGTACTATGAAGTCACTTGTTGGGCAAACTATTGTCTTTTTATAAATCATGTTGCTTAATGAGCTAACACACATATTTAGTGAGCTGACAAACATATCTAGTGAGCTGAAAATGAATGTTGGAGTCTTTTTATCAATCATGTTGCTTAGTCACATATTTAGAACGCTCAAAGTGTTTGATGGGAAACTATTCATGTTGCAATATATTGACGAACTATAACAAATGTTGATTGTACATAGGCAAAAGCTTTTGGAAGATTTCTTGAGAGCAGTGTTGGTCATCCGAAATATGAGGCTATCAAGAAAATGAAAATAGTACGAATGAGAATGCCATGGAGAACACCAAATAATGTCATAGACTTTTGGATATTTTGCATGAGCCACATGGAGCCATACTTTGGCCAGATAGATAAATGGGAATGCAGTTTCAAGAAGAATGAAGTAAGTCTTCCAAAATGTCTTAAAATAAGTATAACACATTAATTAAAGAACAACAAATATATCCATAATAGCTTTACATACTTGTTTTTTCCCCCCCTTGTTTCCAAGGCAAGAAGATGCTTGATGTAATAAGAGCATGGTATAGTTGAGATGACCGACAACGAAGAAAATATGTATGGTAATAAAGTGAAGAGGCTTGCAAATGTGTTCCATGACAAATAAGAGGTGGAAATGAATGCAAATGAAGGCCAAAATCCACTGCCAACAGCATAAGTAATGAATCTCGAGATATGATCAAGTTCTTCAACACTAACATTGCTTTAGTTTGGCTAACTTTTGGAACTAATGTAGATAATACTATCATCTCAACACTAGTATTGAATATTTCATACCTTTTAGTATGCTAAAACTTAATGATGGTGAAGCACTATTATGCAACATTTAATATTTAATCATCTATATTGAATATGTCATATCTTTTACTATGCTTAAGCCCAAAAAAAAAAAAAAACATTGCAACATGTAGTGAGCTGGGAGGGAAAACTAGTGAGCTCCAAGGATTATACAGTGAGCAACTATATAACCTAATCTAGACACTAATATGATGCGAACTTACAACTATTATTACTAAAGTGTTTCATATATTGAAGTGTGCACAATGTCATTATCAAAGAATAATATTATTTTATAATGTTAAATCACCAAAAAAAAAGTTACAAATAGTTTTGTAAATTCTAGTGAGCTAAAGGACAAATCCAGTGAGCTGTGATACTTCAGCAGTGAGCACCATATTACAAACTTTAAAAGTATTCAAAATGCTTTACTAAATTTTAAAAAAAATATAAATCTCATCACATAACAAAACAAAGAAAACATCATAATGAATAAAAATAAAAGTTTACAATTTATTATTAATCAAATACAAATTTAAAGTTGAATTACAAAGAAAAACCTATTATATGTGCTAGATGCAGAATCTTCATTAATGCTAAAAGTAAATGCATTCTCCTCAACCCTGTATAACACACATGACTTATAGCGAGTAAAATATAATTTTTAGAGAGTAAGAAAGAAAATCATAAAAACATGCAAAATCAAAACACCATAAACATACCAAAATAAAAATCACTTACTAACAAAAATTTCATACCCAATTCATGCCTAACCTATTTCACATAATAAATAATGTCTTCATTTATATTTATATTGCCATATAAACGCCAACTCAAAAAAAAAAAACATCTATTGTAGGAACAACAAAAAAAGCAAGGAAAAAATTACCTTGGAATGCTAGGAGCTTCAGAAGGAGGATTCAACTGATTGCTAAGTATGCTAACTATGTTTGGCTTCCTTAACTTTTCATCAAAAATCAAGCTAAACACTCTACACATTTCGTTAAAATCTACTATTGGATTAGAAGCACTTGCTGCATTAGATGAACCTATAGGAACAAGCTAAACTATCACAGGGAAAATATATTTTCAGTGAGCATATATATATGTTTAGTGAGCTAACGTACCAATTTAGTGAGCGAAACCTGTATGACTAATACTGTGAGCATCGACAAATGTAGTGAGGCAATGCACATTTTTAGTAAGCAAATATACAATATTAGTGAGCTATTGTTTTTCCTATTAGTCACCTAGTTGATTATAGGGATTATATTCGTTAAATATAAGCTCAACATTTATCAGTACATTTCGTTACAGTCTATTGTTGGATTAGATGCACGTGCCGGATTATATGAACCTGTAGGAACAAACTAAACCTTCAAAGGAAAAATATATTTTTAGTGAGCATATGTTTAGTAAGCCAACATACTAATTTAATGAGCGGAACTTGCATGACTAACATTGTGAGCACTGAAAAATGTAGTGAGCCAATGCCCATTTTTAGCGAGCAGATACACAATATTATGGAGCATATAAACATTTTTAATGAGCCAAAACATAATATATTTTTAGTGACTCGACTAATAATTTTAGTAAACAACAAAAGATATTATTATCAGAAATATAACTTGTTCACTGAGATTGTGAACAGAATTTAATCTGAGGTTGTGATACATCTCCTCAATTCCTTGAACAAGACCTTACCTTCCTTGATCTTACAATGTTTGACATCTTCTCGGACGTACTCTTCCTCCTTACATTCCTTTGACCTTTCTTTCTAGAACTCTCACAGTTGTCAATGATATGATTACCAGCACTAGCCTATTGATCATTTTCTGCCTCGCAAACATAAACTGAACACACAACAACATAAGCATCAATGTTTAACTTGCCAAAACGTTCTTCCCATAGCTTTCTTACTTGGACATTAGCTTCACTTGCAAGAAGCAGACACTCAAACTGTCTATGCATCTGAACTCTCCATATGAAACCAGGAACACCAACAACATTAATATGTGAAGCATCTTCTACAATCCGGGTGTGTCTAGCTAGCCTAGTCCATCATTTCAAAATAATATTGATGAGGGACTTTAGGCACACAATGAACATTGAAAATGCGCAAACAGTGATGGCAAAGAATACCACTCTTAGTGTACTTTTTGCATTCACAAATAATGTTTTGATCTGGAAGATTGAACCTGACCACAAACCCAAACTTGTTCAAAAAGTGATTCTCATAACCAACATATGTATGCTCTATACAATAAGGAGTCCTTGTTGAGCTAAGAAAATCTTGATAACAGCCTTCTCCTTTAATATATTCATTCTCAAAAGCTTTATACAAGTCGTTCCTATAGAATTTTGAAGCATGCTGCAAAAGGATAATAGGTGGCAAATTCTTCTTAGGGATTCATATTCTCAGACTTCTCCTTAATCCCCCACTCAGTCACAACATCACAGAATATATTGTGAAAATCAAACAAAGCACAACTGACATTAACTCGCTTTGACAAAGAAGCATTTGTAGACTCACTTCTCTGGGACGATAAGATGCCACCCAAAAAAATCCTTGCAAAACTTGGACACCATTTTTCTTTTAACTGATACAATCTAACTAACCAAGGATTTTTAACACATANNNACTCTTCACCCAACCTAGCATAGGTACAATAGTGAGCAAAAAGTAATACATAAGTGAGCAGAAATATGTAACCTTGGTGAGGAGATAATGAAAAC
>NCQT01087198.1:0-14701 GCA_002740465.1 Stenocereus thurberi | reverse complement strand
ATTTATACTAATGCTAATTTTCTAATTACAAAGATTACCCAAATAAAAATTAAATTTTCTACCTTCCTAGTAATAACCATATTCCAATTTTCACCCAAAATCCCAATTTTCCCTTCAATTTCCAATTTTTGTGGTTGCTGAGAAAAGGAAAGCAGGGAGCTGGGAAGGTAGGAGCCTGCAACTGGGTTTCTCTTCTGGGCTGGGTTCTTCTCTTTTTTTTCCCTTTATTTCTTCATCTTCTTTTATTTTGCCCAATCAAATAGATTTTCATCGCAACATTATTTCCTACAAAAATCAAATAATAAAGAAATAAAATTCAAAAATAATCTCAATTATAAACAAAACTAAGTGATTAGAAGTACTTAATTTAACACTTTTGGTGCTCAAACAAATACCCCCACACCTAGACATTGCTCGTCCTCGAGTAAAATGAAAAAAATAAGCAGGACATCTAACTCATTTTTGTAGGAATCACAATTGCACTTAGCACGTGCAACAAGCCCTTTAAACTTCTAGGTTCTTCCTAGTGGACGAGTCTGATCTCGTGAGGGTTTGTAAAAGATATACACACAAAATCTTTGAAAAAGAAAATAAAAAAGAGAAAGACAATAGAAAATCTTTTTGATTTTTTTCCTCAAATATACATACATATACACTAGGTGAAACTGTATACACTTGATCAACAAATCACTCCTGTAACCTAAGTATCAAACCATACATAAGCACAATGTACATATCAAACTTTTGGCCACCAAAAATGACATTTGTATACCAACTTTTCACCCCACAAGCCCTTGCAACAGTGAATCCATCCTAGTGCTTAATGTGCTAGTGTACCATAATCTCAGGGGTTCGGCTAACCATGATCAGCTCTACTTGACAACTTTATCGACTCAATTATTTTGGTTGCAAGTTTTTCCAATAGCAATATTGCCTCAAATGGTACCACCCAGTAGTGCATGCCTCAAAGGAATCCTTATCATACCCAATTCTAAGACTTTTTATTTTTGATTTTTCTTGCCTTTTTTTTTTGAATGAAACAAATAAACGACAAGTAGGGGATCCACTCATGGTTGCCTAAATTCCTAAGACAATAGTGTTACGTGAATCAGGATTGGACTCAAGTTACAATTAAATGTCAGGATTAGAATGGGGATACGAAATGATACGCTTGACGTCAAGGTCCACTTCATACACAGTACTCATATACAACGTCATCTTAAGTCCAATGGCTCAAAAGTTAATCAAGATAATATGACTCCCTAAAATTACATAGAAAGTCTTTTTGGGTTTTATTTTCAAATTTTGAAGTATAGCTTCCCCTCCCCCACACCAAGATTACACAATGTCTGCGTTTTGGGAAAAGGGAGTATCAGGCAAAAAGAAGAAAACAAAATATCCCATATACACCATATACAAGGGACAGAATAATACTACTAGGCCGAATGCTGAATGGCCCCGAACTATCTCACCACCCATTGGTAATCACTGGGTGGTTCGTGGAGCATCAGACACTCCGCGTCCTCCTCTATAAGGAGTTCAAGGAATTGCTTCAATTGTTGACCATTGACCTTCTGTTTAGCTCTAGTAGCAGGATCTTGTATCTCAACTGTACCATGAGGAAATGCATGAGTAATAATGAAAGGACCCGTCCAGCAGGACCTAAGCTTACCTGAAAAAAGGTGCAGTCTCAAATCATACAGGAGCACTTTCATGCCTTTGGCAAAGTCCTTCCTAATAATCATCTTATCATGAACCCACTTCGCCCTCTCCTTAGACAATCTAGCACTCTCATAGGCCTCAGATCAGATCTCCTCTAACTCACTCACCTGTAGTCGCATCTCCTCACCTGCTACAGTAAGATCATAGTTTAGGGTCCTAATAGCCCACCAAGCTCTATGCTCAAGCTCAACTGGAAGATAACAAGACTTCCCATAAACTACCCTATAAGGAAACATACCTAAAGGTGTCTTGAAAGCCGTCTTATAAACCCATAAGGCATTAATAAGTTTGTCAACCTAATCTTTTTTGTTCCTGTTAACTATTTTCTCTAAATTCTATTTTATTTGCCTGTTGGCCACTTTCACCTATCCACTGATTTGGGGATGATAAGGAGTGGCTAGCGTATGGATAATAGAGTACAGTCTCAGTAATAAATCAAAAGATCGGTTGTTGAAGTAGGTACCATGGTCACTAATGATCGCACGAGGCATGTTGTACCTAGAAAATATGTTCCCCCTCAAAAACTTCACTACAAAATGAGTCTCACTAGTCCTAGTGGGAATAGCCTCAACCCACTTAGACACATAATCAACGGCTAGTAGAATATACACATTTTTTCAAAAAACTGAAAATGGTCCCATAAAATCAATACCCCATACATTAAAAATCTTCAAAATAATAATGGGATTTTGAGGGACATCATATTCCTCATAGTGATACGACCTAACTGCTGACATCTAGGGCATTTCCTAGAGTATTCATGGACATTTTTAAACAAAGTGGGCCAATAAAATCCACATTAAAGTCCTTTGGCTACAATCGGTTTTTCTATTAAAGTGCCCTCCACAGACCTGGTCATGGCAAAAAGACAAAATGCTCCCAACCTCATAATTTGGGACACATCTTCTCACAATTTGATCAGAATAATATTTAAATAGGTAAGGATCATCCTAGATGTACAATTTTACCAAATGTAAAAACCTATCCCTGTCATGCTTATTCCAACCCTCTAGCAGTTTATCAGTCCCAAAATAGTTCACAATATTAGCATACCAAGGGTCAGAATGGATCACGAATAATCGCTCGTTAGGGAAGCACTCAGAAATAGGGGTATCAGTACCCCTAATACATACAATCCTAGACAAGTGGTCAGCAATAGGGTTTTCAGAACCCTTTCTATCTCTAATCTTACAGTCAAACTCCTGCAGCAAGAGTATCCATCTCACGAGTCTGGGCTTAACATTCTTCTTTGAAAGAAGGTGCTTAAGTGCAGCATGATCAGTAAAAATAATGACATAAGAGCTAATCAAGTAAGGTCTAAACTTCTCAATAGCAAAGACCACAGCTAAAAACTCATTCTCTGTCATAACATAATTCATCTGGGCATCATTTAATGTGTGGCTAGCACAATAGATCACATAGGATCTCTTATCAATGTGTTGTCCTAGAACAACGCCAACAGCGTAGTCAGAAGCATCATACATCAATTCAAAAGGTTCACCCCAAATAGGAGGATAAGAATGGGGGCAGTGGTTGAGGCTTCCTTCAGCTTAGTAAATGCCTTTACACATTTCTTAGACAAGTGGAAGGGCACATCCTTAGCTAGAAGACTAGATAAGGGCTTAGCAATTTTACTAAAATCCTGAATAAATTTACAATAAAATCCAGCATATTCAAGAAAAGACCTAACATCTTTCACAAAGTCGGGAGGGGGAAGATTAGCAAATAAATCAATTTTGGCCTTATCAACCTCAATACCATTACTAGAAATTACATGGCCTAATACTATCCCCTTCTTCACCATAAACTGACACTTCTTTCAGTTTAAAGTCAAATTTTTCTCCCTACATCTTTTCAAAACTTTTTTTAAGTTAGTTAAACAATTATCAAAAGAGCACCCAAACATAGAAAAATCATCCATGAAAATCTCCATGCATTGTTCAACCAAATAAGAGAATATGAAAATTATGCATATCTGAAAAGTAGCAGGAGTATTACATAGACCAAAAGGCGTCCTCCTGAAAGCATAGGTGCCAAAGGGGCAGATAAATGTAGTTTTCCCCTAATCCTCATGAGCGATAGAGATCTGGATATAGCCAGAGTGCCTATCAAGGAAACAGTAATATGAATGTCGAACTAATCTCTCTAACATTTGGTCCATGAAAGGGAGTGAAAAATGGTCTTTACGGGTGGCTACATTTAATTTCTTATAGTTAATACAGACCCTCAACCTAGACTGGACTTGAGTTGGAATTAGCTTGTTCTTATAATTCCTAATCACGGTGATGTCGGTCTTCTTAGGAACGACTTGAACAGAACTAACCCACTCACTATCAGAAATAAGGTATATGATCTCGTGGTCTAGCCACTTCAACACTTCCTTCCTAACCACTTCCTGCAGAGTCGGGTTTAACCTTCTTTGTCGATCTCGGTAAGGTCTAGCACCATCCTCTAAATGGATCCTGTGCTGTACAACTGTAGGGCTAATACCTTTGATGTCTCCTAAAGTCCATCCTAAGGCCTCTTTTTTTTTGTAAGTAATTCTAACAATTTTCTCTCTTGGTCTTAGTCCAAATCAAATGCAATAATCACATGTAGCGACTCATAGAACCAAGAAAAGCATACTTTAGGGAGTCAGGTAGGGGTTTTAGATCAAGTGACACGTCAAAAGTATCACAGGTAGAAGCAATTTCAGCTTGGAAGTCGACAAAGTACGTGTCAAAGTCAAACACATCATACTCAGGCTCATCATCCATAAAGAATGACTCACACTCAATAGCAAACTCATCCACATGCTCAAATTTCAACTCATCATAAGAAAAGTCACTCATCCAATTAAGGGTAGAATGATCCATATTATCAAAACCATCAGGCTATATTTGCAAGTTAAAGATATTCAAATCAAGAGTCATGTTGTCAAAAGACGATTTTATTATCCTATTCCTACAGTTGATCAGAGCATTGATGTAGCCAAGAAAGGGTGCCCTAAAATTATAGGAATACGACACTCAACATTAGGCACTCTCTCAATATCAAGTACCACAAAGTCAATAGGAAATATGAATTCTTTCACTTTAATGAGCATGTCCTCCACCACACCCCAAGGTATTCTAGTAGACCTATCGGCTAATTGGAGGACAATCTTGGTACGTTTCAACTCACCTAGTCAAGTCTCTCATAAATTGTGAATTAAAATAAGTTTACGCTAGCTCCCAAGTCCAGTAGAGCTCTATGAATGACCTGGCCACCTATCACTATGAAAATGATAGGACAACCGGGGTCTTTGTATTTGATAGGAATATGATTAGAGATAATGGAGCTAACATTAGAGGCTAAGAAAGTTCTCTTGGGCACAGCAGTTACCCTCTTAATAGTGCAAAGCTCCTTTAGAAAACTAGCATAGGAGGCATCTGTTAGAGAGCATCCAGTAGGGGAATATTAATTTTGACTTGGAAGAACGTCTCCCTGATCTTATCAATATAAGTTTAGTCCTTTTTCCCTTTTAGCCAGCTGGGGAAAGGAGCTATAGGTCTCTGAACTTGTATAGGAGGGGTAAAAGTAGTCTTAGGAGGAGGTGTGGTCACTGTAGCAATAGATTCATCCTCTTTAGACTCTCCAAAATTATCAATGGTAATAGTAGGGGTTATATCAGATTTCTCATTCAACTTATCTCCAACATGATTATCAATCTCTTTTTCTGATCTTACAGTTATAATGACATTAACCTTCCTAAAAGTGTCAGGAGCAGAGTCAGAGGAGATTCCACCCTTGGGGTTGGTCTCAGGCTGACTGAGAAAGGTTCCTTTCTCCCTATTTGCCATAGCAAACTGGGAGAATTTTTTAGTTATTGCTCTAATAATTCTTTTATTATTTTCTTTTAACATTCTGTTCATGTCACTTTTAATTCTCCACTCATATTTATCAAATTCACTATAACCAGGAGGAGACTGAGACTGCGCATTAGATGCCATGGGATGAGGAACTGATTGCCTGGGCCTATTTGAAAAAACCTTGGTAATTAGGCCTTGGCATGGTTTAGGAGGGATTTATAGGCAACCCTCCGTATTGATTTGACACTGCCGTATTGGGTCCATTAAGGATGAGTACGCCACCTTGGATTAAAGGTAGGAGTATATGGGTCATTCTTTGGTCTTTGGTAGGCCATGTTCACCTGTTCTTCACCTGAGGCTAAGTGGTAAGCAAAGTAGGGACATGTGTTCAAAGTATGATTCAATGCATGACATTGGGAGTACACTTCAGGAGTCTGTGAAAGTTGGAATTGTTATAGAACTAATCCTTTCATCATACTTTCAAGGGCAACAAATTGAGATTCCAGATGACTCAATTTAGACATAGCATGTATGCTAGCCCTTGTCTCATTATACCTAGAGTTCAGGCTATCATCTCTAGTGGTTTCCCATTACATGGTTTTTTCAGCTAGATCCTCTAGGAATTCCTAAGCATTAGCAGGGTTATTGGAAAGAAAACCCCATTGACACATTGATTTCACCATTGTCTCATTTTGTTGGTCAAGACCTTCATAAATGATTTGACATAAACGGGCTTGGTCTAAACCACGGTGAGGACATTGAGATAAGAGGTTTTTAAACCTATCAAAGTATTTCTAAAATGATTCCCTATTAGCTTGCACGAATTGATAAATTTCATTCCTTCACTTAACCATTTTGCTATTAGGAAAGTATTTTCACAAAAGACAAGCACAAACCCATCCCAGTTTGTAATGGAGTTTGCAGGTAAGCTATACATCCATTTTTTAGTATCATCTTTTAAAGTAAAGAGAATGAATTTCAAACGCAGGTAACAAATCATGGAACAAACCTTTTCAAACTCTCGTAGAAAGGGGTAAGCATCCTCTACGCCCGTAAACTTAGAAAGCATATGGGCATATTGGGGTTTAAACTCGAGAGTATTATTTTCTAGGGTGAGTATATTAAAACAAGATGGTGCAGTGGTCCTGTCATTAGGTGTTATTAGTCTCGCTTCATCTATCTCTTTATCCTCAATTTTAGGTTCTGATTCACTGTTGTTTAGGCCGGTTTGCACTCTATTTAAGCGTTTGCTATTAGGATCCCTAATCCAAGCACTCATGCAATAAGAAAACTCTTTGTTTTTATGATTTTTTTTTCAAATTTTTAATTTTTTTCCTTTTTTTGGAAAGCAATAAAGTTCAAACTTTCAGGTGATGAATGCAATTAAAAAAAAATAAAAACACAAATAAGTTAAACTACTAAAAGTAAACAAAGTAAGCAATTGTAGCAACTACTCTAAATTTAAGCTACTAAATCAAGCAAACAAATAAGGACTAGACTCAAACTATTATTTAAAGTGATTGAACAATTAAAACTAATAATCAATTTCAATATCATTCCCGATAACGGCGCCAAAAACTTATTTGTGTTTCAAAACTGTGAAATAAAGCCGTAAGTGTACAGCCATGGTTGTAGCACTTTACAGGTCGTCCATAGAGATGGGTTGAGTTTAATTACTAGAATCTAACTGCTAAACTAATCAAAACAAACTAAAATTAATTCCAAATAATAATCAAGAATTTAACTAAGATGAAACCCTTGGAATTTAACTACAACTAATTGTAACTAAAATTGACAACAAAGAAATAAAGTAGAATTAATATAACCCAAACATGAAACATGAAATTTAAACGAAAGCTAGCACAAAGTAAGGAGGCAGAAATAACTTACCTCAAGAGGAGAAATTATGGGCTGTAATCAAGAAATCGAGGAATAAAGATTGAATCTTTGAGAGTCACCTTTGAACTTGAATCTTGAAAGAGAACTCTTGTAGTGAAATTCTAACTTGAGAGTAGAAGGCTCGAATTGAAATAAAACTAGAGAAATAATATTTGAACTAATAACTTGAATGACAACTAAAACTCAAATTTTAAATTGAAACAAGAAATTGAAATCAAATCTCAACTAAAAATTACAAGAATTTTCAAAAACTGTACCAATACTATAAGAGAAGAAGAGAAGAAGAATTGATGAATTGATGATCACCAAGAGTCTCCAAAAGCCCCTATTTATACTAATACTGATTTCCTAATTACAAAGATTGTGTAAACAAAAATCAAATTTTCTACCTTCCTAATAATATCCATATTTCAATTTTCACCCAAAATCTCAATTTTTCCTTCAATTTTCAATTTGTGGCTACTGAGATTCTGATAAAAGGAAAGCAGGGAGCTGGAAAGGTAGGAGGCTGCAACTGGGTTTCTCTTGTGTGCTGGGTTCTTCTTTTTTTCCTTATTTCTTCTTCTTCTTTTATTTTGCCCAATCAATCAGATTTTCATCACAACATTATTTTCTACAAAAATCAAATAATAAACAAATAAAATTCAAAAATAATCTCGATTACAAACAAAAACTAAGTGATTACAAGTGCTTAATTTGACACTTTTGGTGCTTAAATAAGAAACAACTGAACGTCTTACTACAAACCTTTCCTATGAATAAAACAAGTAGTATTCTCATTTCTTGTCAAACATGTTGAGGATCAACCTCCAGTTTTTAATGAGTCCATAGCCGTAGTGGTAATGCATGGTAGATTGTACTTGATGGAATTCAATTATGTGAATTTAGAGGTCGATGCTTGCCCCCATGTTAGCATTTATGGGCTAAAAACTCTCTAGAACATTTACAAGAATTCAGGTATTGACGTAGACGCTTTTATGCGTCAACATTTGCCAGAATCTGTGATATTAAGGGAGCATGAGTATGCATAGTTTGATCTTTACAAATACTATTCAGGCATAGGTTCTTCCCACCTTAACGGATGTAAGACATACTTGCAAACACTAGATATTAATTCAAGTCAAAAAGAAATTGGTACATGTACATTTTTTTCTATTTTTACTTAGAATGCCCTATTCTATCATTTGATATATATCAATCTCGTTGAATCATGTGGGGAATGATGGGGTTGCTTCAAAAATGGAGAGAGAAACCCATGTTTCATTGGATTACGTTTGGTGTCCCACATTAAACTCTCACAAACAGTTCCTTAATTACATTTGTATACTTCTGTCTCCCACGACCTCCTGGAAAGCCATGTGGTTGAAGAGAACCTCAGACACCGCATGCGCATAGCTGTCCCGTTGGGCATGGTTATTTTTGGTGAGTAATAATTACAATATCTTATTTCCATCTCCATAATTGTATTCCCTGCGTTATTGCTGCTGATTTTTCTCTACAAAATCAGCCTCTTTTGTCTTTGTCCTTTTTACAGTCCTCTTTTATCTATCAACCAAACATCTCAGCTATAGGTTCATACATATAGAAGAGCACTAAACATTGCTCCTAAACTTTATTTTGAATTTTTGGGTAATTGTTCAAAGATTCTCATCATTGTTCGATCTAACTAGTATGTCATTGGAGCAACTTGCCATGTATTCTTGGAAATCGATTGCTTACGAGTCCTCAGTGTACAATTCAACAGAAGAAATTCAATTTTAGGGTAGCGGACTACTACGCCACAACATCCCCTTCCATCCTTCAATCAAGTTAAGTTTGTTACTTCACTGTTAGTTGCAGCCATTAATTTTTCGAAGAGGTCTATCAATTTATGCAGATCTATCATAAGTCTTCTTTGTTTCATGTGATTTATGTACAACCTTAAAACAATTCACATTTTGAAAAGTCATGACGGTCAAGGGGTCATCAAGAAAAAATTGTATTGGGGGAAATGATAATTAGATGAATTGACCACTTAATCATCAACTTATTACATGACAGTCTTTAATTAATTTAAGAGGATTGCTTTTGAAATTTATATCTAACTGAATTTGATCTTGGTTGTAGATATATCTATTACTATACTTCAATAAAAATTCCAATTTTTATTTTAAAAAGGAAAGAAATCTATACGAACCCTAATTGTGAGCTGGCTCACATGCTTATGGGAAAGCACCAAGCTAAACCACAAATTCATGAACTTTTTAAGATTGGTGAAATTAAGTAGGTCCCATAAATGGCGTCCTGTGTTTAAATGGACAAAAACTTTTTCCAACGGGGATGCAGCCGATTAGCACGGCAAGCCGCATAAAATCCCATGGAACCGGTTCTTATTTTACGCGACTAACATGCCATTCTATGCTCAATTTGAGACTTCACAAAAAGCATAAAAAGGATTGGTGTTAAGGTCAAGATCTTTTTGGAGCAAATTGAGGGAATTAGGCAGCAAATTAGAGCAGCGGGACCACCACCTTAATCGAGATTATCATTTCGTTATTCTCGCTAATTCCGTCACTTTAAGAGAAGTCCACTGTAAATGGTAAATGTGCTATGTGCCAAAGATAGCAAATTCCAAGCTAGACCTAGCTCTAATTAACTAAACTAAGCTTAATCCCATAACTAATGGATTACTTTATGCAAATAAATAGCTCCTCCATTCTTGTCACGTACAATCCATTATATTACTTATTTTATAAGACACTCAGTGCTTAGAGCAGTTAAAAATAAAATGAAAGTGTGTACTGATCACTTATGTCAAGGAACCACGTACAATGGCGCCGCTCAAATATTGGTCTTGGTTTTCAATTTTCAATTTTCAAAATTGTTAAACAGGTCTCTACTTTCACAGAGAGATGACCGGAATAAATACAATAAATTGTTTCTATGTAACTCTGATTCTAAACACCCAGAGCCCTTTCTAGAACTGATCTCATATCCATTTAATTTTGGAGAAAAAATACTTAGGTTCTATTTGGTAAATAACTGTTAGCTATTTATATTAGCTGTTAGCCATTAGATGTTTATATTAGCAGTTTGAATTAGCTGTTTGTTAAAAAACAATTTGGTAAAATTAGTTATTTCTGATAAAGTTGTGAGATAAAAAGCTAATTCTTCAAAAAGATCATCCAAAAAGCTCATGGAATTAACTTTTTCAAATTAGCTTTTTGGATCTCAAAAGCTCTTCTAAAAAGCTCATTCACCAAATACCAAGATTAGCTTTTTTATTTGATCAAACAGTTAATTCTGACCAAAAAAACTCTTTAAAAAACTATTTACGAAACACTCCCTTAATTTAAAAATCGAAGAAGATGCTAATTAGTTTGACTGCTCTAATCGATGTCGCAGATAAGAATCTTCAAATTTTACTAAATCTTCGTTTCTTCATTTTAATATAAATATGAATTTTTAAAGTTTTGCCCAGAGTTAAAAGAAACAAAGAAATCTAAAAAGAAGAAAGATAACTAAATAGTGCATTTATAAAACAATTAGGGTATAAAAATAGCATCAAAATTGAGCGATTATCTTCAAATTCCATCACAGACGTTGGAGCTAGAACACATGAATGACATGATCATTTCTATGCTCCTACTGCGATGAAGTACAACAAGATTTAGAACTATAATTGCCCAAGTCAAGTGTGAATGGCTGATCAGGTAATGTATATTGTACACCTAGGAGTGTGTACTTCCTCTTGCTATGCATATATAATTTTTTAACGTGTATTTATCATGTAAATAATTTTTAATATGTGGCCCTAACGTAATTTACAGGAGTTTGTACTCCTAGAAGTATAATATAGGTTTTGGCTTTATTATGTGTACAGCTATATTTGTTGTAGCGTATGTCAATTGCCAACACATTTATACTACATATTGTATATGTGATATTTGGTAAATAAATGTTAGCTGTTACCTATTCATATAATTGTTTATATTGATTGTTTCTAAAAAAGATGTGAGAGAAAAAATTGATGCCAAATAAATAAGTTTAGAAAGTTATTGATTTGAATTTTTTTTAACAACTAGCATTTTGGACCAAAAACTAAATTCCAAAAACTATTTTAGTAGACATCCAAATTCGTCATTTAAAAGCTACTTTTCATGAGGAAAAAAACTCTTTATTAGACATCTCATAGTCCTTACACCTTTAACACTATTCAGTTTGAGTTAGACTGCAACACTTTTGAGGGGCTCATCTCCATTTTCCCCCTTTCACAAGTGACATTAACCATATATTTTTGTCAATGGTGACTTAACCATATTGTCAAAAAGGAAAAAAAAATATACCGTTAAAATCTCACAATTTTGAACTTATCTTAAACTATCTAATAAGATATCTAAAAAATATAAACCCTTGTTAAATTTTCAAAACTTTCCTGTCTTTGGAAATTCTCACTCAAAAAAATACTCTGTACGTGTCATAAAATTATCCTATTTTAATAAGATTAGTTTTTAAGTGAATATTATTTAATATTATATTGTCTATTAATTTTGAAAGGGACAAAACTTTTAGTGTCAATATTCCATAATAAGAAAAATAAAATTTTCATTAAACAAATGAAACGGGCGGAATTATCATATGAATCCCAAAAACTGTGACACAATCATACAACTTTTGTTTGTGATTACATCACGTATAAGATATTACACCTTAATTATCAATCTTCTAATCATCATAACTCAACGGCTTGAGAATTCACACGTGGCGAACTTTGATGGGATGATGCCACGCTTAGGAAAAGAAATGCTTAGTCTACAAGTCGCAGTGTTTCCGACACATAGTACAAGAAGCCACGTGCCTTCACGAGGTTGGTGGGGCTCATTGGGACCAGGTGTCCACCGTCTCAGTCGTTTGGATGTGCCCACATTTTTTGATTTTTTGAGGTCTTTGTACGACTTGGTGCCCCTTTAGTTTAGTTTTTGGGTTTTGGACATTGATTTATGCTAACCAAAAGTTCTTTCATTTAATTAGCACATTAACACGTAATTAGGCTTCTCCGATGATGTACGGCCATTTCATTAATGAATACATTTATAAGATCGGTGTCTAATGTACATGTATAGTATATTAAATAAGTACTTTACAACAGTTAGCTGATAAAATTAAGATTATATATATGTCAATTGTGATAATTTTATTTGGTAATCTTTTGAAAAAAATTAAAAAAAAGTTACTTTTCTATCGGAAATGTAACTCAAAACTAAAGAAAGTTGGAAAGATGAAATCTATGTTTCCCTAGGAAGCCACGCGGCCTCAAAGGCCGAACTAAGAGCCTAGAAATTGATAGATAGCACATCATTTGTACGTCATAAATTTTTATTCAAGTAGAACTATATTGACGATGCAAATTGAATGTCCTAAAAAACACATGCAAGAATAAGAAAGTAAGCTGAATAATGTGTCTTAGCCATGTTTATTTTGGAGGTTCTTCGTAAGTTGGAATGGTGACTATTCAATCTCATATAATATATTTTTTGACAGAAACCCTAACCCTAATAACTATTGAATTTAATTAATGTATTTATCTGATGAACCCTAACCTTTGAAGTTAGCCTCTTCTTCTCTCTTCCCTTCTTCGACTCTTATCTAACATTTCCTATCACAAAGTTTTGGGGGCGACCAACGGTATCTTCGTTGATGATAAATCCTAAATTCTTCATTTATCTCAATTTCTTCAATATTATGTTTGTTTATAACATTATCTCCTTGTTGGGAGTAATCCCTTCCACGAATTTTGATGAATTTTTTCAATGAATTATTATCATAGATATTTAGATAAATCTTATTTTGATCATCTATTTTTTGAGTTACTATTTAAAAACCCCCTCACCTTTAATATCGTTATCACATGGTCTCATTTTATAATAAAAAAATTGTCGGTGAGGAGGCTAAACAATAATAATTTTCTTATCCATAAAATAATTCTTAAGGTGATGGGAATAAATAATAATTTCAATAACAAAGGACTAAAGTAAATTTAGGTAGTGCTTGGTTGGGTAGAAAATGATTTTTCCTAAAAGTGACTTTCCAATTCCATTGTTTAGGATAGTAACAGATGGAAAACTATTTTCCAAGGGAAATAGTTTATCCCCCAATGGAGAGAAATGATTTTCATTTTGAGAAGATAGAAAGTTGATTTTCTTCCTTCAACTTTTTTGAAGATATGGTCCGCTAGAATTCAGGTGCAAAATTCAATTTCAACAGTTTGTATCGAAACTTGACTATTTAATGAAAAATATTAAAATAAACTCAATTTGAATTTTGAGCTCAAGTTTATTTCATTTGATCAATATTTATCTTCATCATAATAATTCAGCCGACACTTTTGTCACATAAACGACTTATTCGCCACTAAAACAATTTCAATAATTTAGATCGAGACTTGATCATTGGATAAGAAAGAACTAAATGCACTCAAGTCCATATTTTCAACTCGAAATTTCTTCATTAGGTCAACAATTTTTCTGCCATGATAATTCAATTAACTTTTTTCGCTACTTAAATAGTTCAATCGACATTTTTTGCTTGTAATAAAATAATTTCAGTGATTTGGATCGAAGCTTGATCGTCGACCAAGAAAGATTAAAATCGACAAAATCCAAATTTTAACTCGACATTACTTCATTTGGTTAGCATTTTTCTTTGCCACGACATTTCAATCAACGTTTTTCATCACTTAGACAATTCAGTTGACATTTTTCATCACTAAAAAATTTCAACAGTTTGGATCAAAACTTAATTATTTGATAGAAAATATTAAAATAAGCTCAAGTATGAATTTTATACTCAATATTTGCTCATCTGGTCAACTTTATTTATGCTATAACCATTCAATCGACATTTTTTCGTAACTTAAATAATTTAATTAATATTTTTCCTTTTTACCCATCGAAATGATTTCTCTTGTACCAAACGATAGGAAAATATGATATGAAAATTAATTTTCCTTGAAAAATATTTTCTGTAAAAAATAATTTTCTGGGAAAACTATTTTCCCTCCAGCCAAATACTCCCGAAAAAAAAAAAAAAATCCCTGTTGCTGATTGTCTAGTGTCAATAATACGAATTGAATGCATTTATTTTATAAAGGCTTGGTATGGTTTTAACCAGCAAAATGTTACTGACATCTTTTAAAAGTAGACTATTGCTCGCATTGTGAAAAATGATAAATATAATTTTGACGGGTATTCAGGCTGTCAAAATATGCAACA
>NCQT01087182.1:3176-16687 GCA_002740465.1 Stenocereus thurberi | reverse complement strand
ATGGGGGTCCAACATCGGCTTAGTAGCTCCCAAAGCTGATTGTTTGTTCAACATATGAGGAGAGAGAAAAGATATTGGGAATTGGGGAGGGAAGTGGAAGTGGTATTGGGACCTTTCGAGCCAAGTAGGCCGGGGAACCCAATCAAGGAGAAGAAACAATAATTAAAGGCTTTATTTTTCTTTTTCATTTTTAGTTTTTCATATTTTCGTTGTATTTTTTCCCAACTTCAAACAATGGAAGAAAAAAAAAAGAAGGAGCTTTCTTTCAATTTTTTTTCGTTTCCATTGTTTTTCTTTGAATTTTCTTTCTACCTAATTTTTCTCAATTCAAACATAGTCTAAGAATTTTAAACTATTCCTTTCTCCGTTTTAATACCAAACAACTCAATTTAGAAAAGATCAGATTCTATTCCCATCATGGGTTTCTTTCAAAGTCCTATAAAAGAACACAAAACCAATTAACTCAACTTAAGAATTAAGTTGATAGCTGATATCGATTGGTTAATTTTATTCTTACTCTTATTAATTAGTGCACCTTCATATGTGAACGCCATTTGAGCTTAATGTATGATTTGAGCTTGATGTATGATGTTGGCCAGCTAGGGTCGGATCACAGCAATGGAGATATCTTAATCAGAAATACTCCAATATCTTGTTTTTGGCCAAGAAAGCTAGTTTTAGTCCTACTCTTATTTTAAAGGGGGCTCATTTCAAGGGCATGAAGAAACAAGATCAACCAAAACACCATAATGATGGTTAAAACATTACTAATTCCTTTATGATACGTTATTCCGAACCTATTGGGTGTATGTTGCATTGTAATAACTCATAGTTGAACTACCAGAAAGTCATTCATCACACATTTGGGCTCATATTTGGGATATGACCATGTGCGAGCGAAAACTAGATAGTTTGGTAGAGAGCTTTACCTGCTTCGCTTCGTCTCCTGGAACAAGTCCTCAACCTTAGGATGGAAGCCGACGAATGAGTGCTAATCGTTTCATTGTACACGAGAGCAGCAAATGCAAGAGCAGATACCACCCCAGCTATCATAGGAAGAGGGAGCTTCGCTCTATACACTTTCATCATTTTGATCAAACCAACAAACAGAATTTGAGTGCGTGTGAGAGAGAATCAAAACAAATCGAGAGCATAAAGGATGAGACTTGTTGGTTATTTTGGTGTAAAAATATAATGGAGCTTGATGACCACGACAAGGTGTTGAATGTAAGATCAGGGTTTGTTGGATGATTTTTAAAGATTTCTGAGTAATAGTAAAGTTAAAGGAATGTATGAATGGTTGCAGGAGTGTTTTGGACCTTCTTCTTAAAATCAGTTTTTAATGGGGTAGCAAGGGAGGTTAGAGAGTAAAGTGGAAGATTCTAAGTTCTTTTATTATGTTTGGCACCCCACGTTTTGTACATGTAGGCCTAAGTATCAAATTAATTAGTGATTTTTTTATCTTCCCCAAAGGAGACGTCACTGGTGGGAGTCTTGCTTCAAACACAAATAATAAGTGGTTGGATGTTTCAAAATTATTAGTAATGTCATTCGTAATTTATTATATTTTGGGTATCTATGATCACCAAATGGATATGTATGCACCTTGAAGGTATACTATAGTAAGGAGGAGTGCGTTTTACAAAATTCTAGGTGCAAAATAGTGTTAACTTCTTAACCATAGAAAAAATTGAAATACAATGATGTACGTAATCATAGTGAGATAAAGGTCGCTAATGATGTATAGGGATGTGAATATATATTGTAAAGTGAGTATTTAGTAGCATGTATTGTTTCTTTGGCAAAACGTACGTAATCCGTCAATAGTTAAATAAAAATCGTTATCTAATACCAAAACAATTATCGATTACTTAAATTTCTGTCTGCTATCTAAACTGTTAATTTTACCGAATATGATTTAAGAGCATGAATTGTATAAGAAAATGATCTGATCATTAAAAATTTACCAGATTTAATATATATCGAATTGGTAAGTTAACAGATCACATAAATTTAATTTATTTCACAATTGACAAAATGTTACAAGTTGAGCAAAATACGCAACCTCAATGTATGATGAGATTATTATGAAAATATTTTAATTGTATTTTATGAATCATTATTACTTTCCCCTTAAGTTAGGGTTAGACGGCTAGCATAGTTAGCGACAAGCACTAGGTTTTTGCATGGTTTGTATTTGCTTGACATATTTATGTACACAAAGGCTTCGACTCTCAATCAGTATACACACACAGAAACATTTTGCTGAGTTTTTCTCCCCTTCGTTTACTCACTTGTCATCGTATCAAAAGCCTAATCTCTATATTGTACGTCAAAACCCAAAAAGCGGAAAGCTATGGCGGAAGAAGATGAATCGAAAGATCAAGAGCCAAAACCTAAAGAGTTTAGTATTAATACCCAATCACCATACTTTCTTCATCCTTCAGATTCAACTGGAACTATAATACCCATAATAAAGTTCAATTGGAAGAACTGTGATTTTTAAGAACATACTGTCAGAACACTACTTAAAGCCAAGAACAAACTGGCCTTTATCAACTGAAAAATAATGAAACCAGTGGTGAAAGATGGAGTTTTTTCGACGGAAGTCGATGAAGGGAGATGGTTATTTCCATGATTATATCATGGATTATGAATGTAATCGATCCGGAACTGCCTATAAGTGTGACATATGTAGATTTGGCACAAAATATGTGGGAAAAATATTCGAAAGAGATACTCAGTTCTGAATGTGCCTAGGATACACAAACTCAAGGCGAATATAGCCTCATCTAAGCAGGAAGGGTAGGAAATTGCGGACTTTTTCTTGAAACTAATAAGTTTGTGGAGCCCACTCGACAATTATACAAGGGTCCCAACTGGCCCTTGTGGCACATGCAAAAAAATGACCAAGATGATAGAAGAATAGAAGGTCCATCAATTCTTAATGGGTTTAAAACTCTGAATTGTTTTCAACGATGCGAAGCCAAATACTTGTTGTGGATGCATTGCCCTCAATTGACAATAGGGGTGTTCAAAAATATCCAAAACCAAATATCGAAACCGAAAACCCGATACCCGACCCAAAAATTCGGGTATTCAAACTGACATATTCGAAAAATTCGGCTCGGGTACCCGAACCGATAATTTTTTTATATATTTGCTTCAAGTACGGATCGGCCAATTTATAAATTCGGGTACCCAATGTTTTTTTGTTTTCAATAACACTAAAAGTCTCTAAAAAGCTAAAACCGAAGGCGCTTCAATGCTTCATGCCTTCAATTCTAAAACCTTAAGTAATTTTAGATATCTGCTTCTCCAATCTCCAGCCTCCACTCCTCCAATAGTCCATTGCGCTTCCCTTAAGCCTTTCGGCGCCGGACTCGTCACTTACCAATTGCCAGTCGGCTACTCGACTTTGCAGGCTTTCGAGTCTCGATCTGTGGTGTCTGTCCTCGGCTTCGCACTGTCGTGCACTCTCTGACTCTCTCAGTCTCAGTGTGCTCTCTCTCACTCTCGACAGCCAATCATAGTCACCGACCACCAAGTCTCGCACTCAACCAGTCAACCACAGTCTGCAGGCCTCTTGAGTCTCAATCTGTGACGTCTGTAGTGCGCACTGTCCGTCTCTCTCAGTCTCAGTGCTCTCTCTCTCTGTCTCACTCTTGACGGCCGACCACCGGTGACCGGCCACTGACCACCAAGTCTGGCGCTCAACCGCAGTCCGCACTCCAAAAAGGGGACAAAAAAGTTTGGATAACATGCAACAAAATTGCTTGGCAAAAAAAGAAGATTCACAAAAATTAGGTTATTAGTTAACCAAAATTCGAACTGAAATTATCAGGTACCCGATAATTTTCGGTTCGGATATGGTTTGTCATCCGTCCGATCAGAAATTTTGAATTTTCGAACCGAAATCTCCTTTCATTCGGGTACCCGAACTACGAACACCCGTACTTGACAAAATCTTTAACATGGTTCAGCAGGAAGAGAACTATAAACAAGACATAATAATGAGAGACCACCAATACAAAGTGGGGATTGCTTCTGCAGTCACTCAAGTGTTGAAAGGACCAAAGCAACAGGCCGAACAGATCTCTTGCAAGCACTACGGGATTAATGGCCATGAAGAATTTGTTTGCTATGAGCTAATCGGCTACTCACCTGGTTAGAACAAACGCAGGGAATGCGGCAACAGAGGCAGAGGACAATGTGGTCCAGGCAGAGGATGTGCCAGTGCTGGTCGAGGTAGCGGAGCAGGTTAGGACCAAGAAGTGACATTTATGGCCCAAGCTCAGGGGTTTTTGCCCGCAGCCAGTGCTAGTGACGGAGGATGGTCCAATTTTCATGGTTGTGCACCTAAATAGGTACAAAAGCTCATAATCCTTATTGAGGCTGCTAAGCCAGTCCATGACAAACTATCGGGTAAGAAAGAATGGCTTTTTGATAGCAGTTCATCATACCATATGGCTGGGAATTTAAATCTGCTGAATAATGTTAGTGCTAACCAATTCTAGTTGGATTGACAAATGATACGTTAACTTATGCAACCAAAAGAGGAACTGTTGAATTAAATCCATATTTGGCTTTACGAGATGTGCATTATGTTCCTTGCCTGGATTGCTTTTTGATATCTATAGTGCAATTACTTGATGAAATTTATGTTCATGAACATGCACTGTTGAAATTTAGCTAGTCTTGACAAAAATAGGAACTTTGGTTTTGGGATTTCCATAAGATAAACTAACATTCTATATTCTCAGACTTTCATGACTGGGTCTTTTGGAGAGATTGAATTTGTTGAAAAACTAATACCACCAACTCTAGATCTATCGGGAGTATAGATTGTAGTACTCTATGATTCTCAAATATCATAGGAATAATTGTGATAGTAGTTGATGCAAGCTGCGTACTACCCATTGAACCATTTTTCTTGAATATGAGAACTTATTTTTTCTTGGATATCATAAGGACACTTTAGGTAATTAATTTGTAACTTTAGAAAGAAAAATCTTTGGGCTAGTAGGTAGGTAGAAGATAGTAAACCAAAACGTGGTCTACTTTTTGTACGAATTCTGAATTATCTATAAGGACTTTACTAGATGGAGAAACCCCTTTTAGTAGTGATGATATTTCATTTTGGATTTCCTAATTTTCTGACAGGAGTTCTGCTCTTATGATCAATATTGGTAAGTTCTCAAGTTAAATTATATGTCAGAGAGCTCTTTGATCTCTTTATATGTTGAACAGAGAAGGAAAACTGGTTTAAGTCATAATTGCTAATGCAGGAGTTGCCTTATGCTTATATATTTGAAAAATTCTTTTTTACAAAATCAAGTATTTCTTTGTGATCAATTCGAATAAAAAAAGGTTTTAGGGCTAAAAAGATTAAGAACTTTTCAATTCCCTTTGTGACTGTCAAAATTTCTTTTTCCATCGCGGAATAATTGCATTCTGCTTTATTAAAAATTCTACTGTAATATTTGCAGAGTTTTTCTCCTTCTTTGATTTTGAGTACTGCACTCTAATGCTTATTGTTGGGATCCGTCTCAAGAATTAAAGCACTTGCTTCATTAGGCAAATTAACAACAGGAAGATTTTTATACAACTTTTTGAAATTTTGAACAACCTTTGAATCACTAGGAATTTATATCCAACTTACTTCTTTCTTGAGTTTCTTCTACAATAACTTTCTCAACTTAGCTAAATCTTTAATGAAATCTGAAACATAGGTAAGATATCTAAAAAAACCTTTCTAACTAGTTCCTATCTTCAATCTTTTTAGGAGAATTTTCTATTTTTTTAGAATATGCTTTTGTAGAATGATCTGTCCAACTTTTATCTGTAGACCTAAAAGCCCAATCTCGTATTCTGCATAAATGCACTTGTTCCTACCAAGTATAATACCATGATTAATGCATCTTTGGGTGATGGCAAAGACAACATCTTTGTGATATTCTATGATTTTGGAAAAGACAAGGATATTATCGATGTATACTAAACAACAGTGATTATGGTCTTTGACGATATTATCCATTTTTCTTTGGAGTATTTGAGGTACAGTTTTAGATCAAATAACATCACTATCCACCCATAATGTTCTTGAATGGCATTAAAAGCAGTTCAATGAATGCTTTCTTTATTCATTTTTACCTTCGCATATCCTCTTTTGCAATCCATTTTCGAGGACCAAGAGGCTTCTTGAATTCTATTGAAAACGACTGTTTTGTTAGGAATATAATAACAATCAAAGACAGTATTATCATCAAGCTTTTGGTAATTGATTACCATTCTTTCTTTTTCTCTTTTTTCTTCAACATGATTTCTTATCATAAAAATAGGATTAGTTTGAGGACTCTTGCTATTCCTGATTAATCTCTTATCCATAAGTTCTTTGATTTGTTTATCAAACTCTTGAATGTCTTGGTACGTATATACCATTTGTTTAACTCGAATAATAGCATTGGAATTTAACACAATAATCTTTGCAAATATCTTATCTTTATTCCAAAATTTTAAAGGATTATCATAGTAGAGTTCTTTGCATAATTTCTCTTTTTGTTCAGTAATCTGCTCTTTAATAGATAAGTCAAGTAATGAGATTGTTAGTGCCACCTCGCATTATACAGGCATTACTTTCTCACCATGTTGGCTACATGTAAACTCAATTTTCTGATGAGTGTAAGCCCTGCTTAATTTTTTAATAGGAACTGAGTGACTATTAATTGTGAATATTATTTGATTTATGGTCTGTGCGCATGGAGAATATAATCTCTAAAAATTATTTTCAATAATCATATTATAAAAGGATTGATCAGTAGCCCGTGGGACTGGTATAATGCATTAAACTCCTCCTAATTCTATGGATAACTTTTGTATGGCTTCATTGTGGCTCATAATGCTATTGTTAGCTATCCTCATTTGTAAAGGATTCTTAGCTCTTTTCTACATAAATTCTAGAAATAACGATCCTTTTTCAAAGTATACAGAACAACCACTATCTAGTAGGCACACAATTCATATTTGTCATATCCCTCTAAACATACATTTATTGGGATATAACTGCTAGTAGGATTTGTGTTGGTAACTTCATAGTATATCTTCATAGTCATACTTTTGACTAATTCATCTTCCTAGATGAGCTCCTAACAGTTCTTATTTTGTATCCAATGACTTTTCTATCTAGACTCATATATCGGTCTACACTATGTCTTACGGATTCAAAACTTATTCTACTCATTTCACTGATCATGCTAATTGTATCGTCTTCTTTAAGCTCTTCGTTAGCTGATAAAGACTCTTCTCCTCATTCTGATCTTGCACTCATACTTCTCAATAATTGGGGTTTAATGGTAATTTTACTATTCTCATCAATTTTTATTACATTTTTCTTATTAATTTTGTAGGATTAGCAAAGCTAGCTATTCAAGATTTATCGATTTTTATCGCATGTGGATTGGATTTTATCCTTTGAATTTTTTTGCATAGGGGCAAGATTTTCAAATTTTTCTACCTCTATCATTGTTACCTTAGTCTTTGAATTTATAGTATTAATTAATTTGTGGATAATTTTCTAAAATATCCTCAGTGGGTATCCTTCTCTTTTCATATCCATCCCAACTGGTTTTATCTTTAGATATAGAACATTTTTAACAAATTCATCTTTTAGACTCAAATAGCAAAGCATAAAGAGTAATATCTTTGCCATGATATTGTAATGGAGTAATTTAAACTTGAACATTTTCAATATAGATATACATGTACTTTCTATCTTTGTTATATTTAAGGATATTTTCCCAATTGATGTCATTGGTTTCTAGATCTCCTTCCATCATTTCACATAAGTATTTGCTTTTTAATTGAAAGATGAACTTTTTATAGATCATCTCTTTATAAATTATGGGAAGGACCTAATCTCCTTTGACTTTTTTGTTATTATTGTCTACAACAAACTCTTCTTCTTGAAGATCACCAAGATTGACCGAGCTACTTTCTATCGTATGATTGGTTTCTTCATAATCACTTTCTTCATATTCATCTTCTAGTATAATTTCAACAAGTCCTTTGTTGTTATTTAGGGCTAGGTCTACTGCCTCTTCCTCACTAAGATCAAAGTAATCTGGACTTCCTAGGGTTTCAATCAGCTTATTATTCTTCCTATTTTTACATTCATTAGCATAGTATCCTACTTCTCCAAATGTGCAGCATTTGTAGTTGTTTTTTCCTGTAGGATAATAAACTGCTTTCCTAAAAAAATCTTCATTTTTTTAGAGCTTGGTTTTTTATAATATTTTCTTCTATATTTCTCTCCTATTTGCTTAGTAAAGCTCCTTTTCTTATAAATTTTTTTTTCCTTCTCCTTTCAAGTTTCTTTCCCAATTGGTGAGGTGAATCCCAATAAGCTAAAAATTGCTTCATAATTTTCTTTTGCTTTTGGAGATTAAGACACTAATCATTAACCCATTTTTTAAAATAAGAGATTCTTGAATCAAGGGTATCAATAATATCTACTCTTTCAAACCATGTAATGTATTTTTCATTAATTATGAAATTTATCGGATGTGGTATTTTGTCATACAACATACAAAGATTAGTTTCATTATGCCCAATTTTGTAATAATATGTATTAACTAAATTCAACAATATAATTCTCTAGATATCTTATATCTCGTAACTCTATATTATTAATCTTTCTTCGCCATTCTCTTATTTTTTTTCTTCGTAATCAAGTTTAACTCCGATAAACTCAGTTTCAATTTCCTTACATTAATTTTTGAATATTGAGCTGAGGTTTTCATCATTCTTAATGCATTTTTGCCATCTTCATTTAATGAATCATATAAGTCAGTTATAGTGTCTGAAAAACTATGCTCGATATAGTTTAGGAAATTTGCAGCCATCCAAGTAGTATTTAGGTTTAGGATACTATTTGTGTCTCTTTTCCAATGCTTAAATATTTCTTCTCTATTATGAACTTCATCGATATTTGGGATATATCATGTTTGGCTAATTGCAGTAAGACCAATTTCTTCAAAGATTGTAGTTTTTCTTAGGATAAACCCAAAAGAAAAGTTAGTTGTACGCCTTCCTAGAATGACCTAAGCCTCATAAAATGTGTATTTCTTCCAGAATGTTACCAAATTCCTCAGGTTTAGAAACTACATTGTAAACTAGGTTGGACTAAATTTCATTTGTTTTAACTCCAATCAGTTAATCTCGTCGTTAAATACCATTTTACCCTTTTTTTCTAATCCATTTTCTTTCTAATTTCTTCTAAAGGTATAGCATTAAGGTCTTTTAGCTTAATTTGATTCATCTACTGATATATTTTTTCTTCTAACTAGACATTATTTTTCTCTTCATTATCATCGGTNAATACATCCTGTTTATCAATAATTGCACCATGATTTTATTTAATTCGTTTGGATTTTGTTCTTTATCAAACATATTCTGTAATTCTTCTAGATTAAACTACTTATACTTCATCCTCTTCTTCTTTCCCTGCCTTTTCAAACAATTTTTATATCATGCAAAGGAAACAGATTTTTGTTTTTTGGGTTTTGGAAATGATATTTATGCTGAAAGGGAGTACTAATACTTAAAGTCAATTTTCTACTGTGTTTGATTTCATTAACTAAAGAAAGATTGATTGCTGATAATTGCTTTTTGATCTCTTTGACTTCAGTCATAATTTTTGTAATTCAGCTTTTAATTCTAAAACTATATTAGTGACATACTTTAATTAAGGTATTACTGAAGTAGTTCCTTTTGGTGAGTGAACAATATACGAATAATTAGGAGCAGGGCAATTGCCCGATGAGTCTAGCATTAAATACAATTAATTAGCTTAATTAAGCATTAATTAGCTTAATAATCTTAATTAGTTTTGGTCACGTGGCCTTAGTACCAAATACTCGCTCCACAAACTTAGGCCTTGAGTTATTAATGTCATGTATGTCAAGGTACCTGAGGATTAACTCGCCGCAATTTGTTCACAAGATTTTTAATGTCAAAAAATTAGGGGCAAGTATACTACTGTTGTCATAGTATTTAAGGATTGTCCTCAAGGAATTAGCTCTAAGCGTAACAAGCTAGTAAAGAAATTTAATCTAGGCGAATGAAAAATTAGAAGAAAGAATAACAACTAATTAACAATAATAAATAAACGGATTAGAAATCCAGCAAGAAGGACTTAGATTGGGGAGAAGGCTAACTATTATGCCTTTTCTTACTTTGACATGGGAGGAAAATACTTCAAATTTGCTAATGATACCACACAACATAGGAGGGAATTGTTAATCCTTTGAAAAGCGCCCAAGCCCCCTCTCGAAGGGAATGGGTAGTCCCCAATTGACCAATCCTCCTATTTTCATGGGGATTAGGTGATTAGGCTTAAGGTGAGTACCTTTCAATCTACCAATTGTTAAGCTATTATCATGCCTAGAAGCTACTATTCTACTCGTAGCCTTTACAATCAATGACTCATTTCTCAATATAGTCACTAATTTCAAGTATTAGATGAAATGCTCTTTCGGACATTTCATCAAACACTTAGGCTCCATTTGGACGTTAGAAAATTTAATGGAAAAAAAAAATTTAGGAAAGACTTGTATTCGGTTTAGAGAAAATCACAAAGAAAAAAATATATGGAGGAAAGTTCGGTAGAAAAATTGTTAGAAACAAGTGATAAAATTTTCCTCATAAAATTGTGAGAAAAGTTTGAGGAAAATTCTCAACCTTATATTTCTTAGATGACATCAACATTATTCAAATAGTTCGTCAACATCCAAATTTCTCATTTAGATTCTTATATTTTTTCCTCAATCCAAACGAGAGAAAAAAAATTATTTTCTCCCTAATTTTTTTTCCTTCACATTTTTTTCCTTCAACTTTTCTTTCCATCAAATTTTCTAAGGGCCAAACGGAGACTTAGCAGCAAGGGGAGAAGCAACTATGGAATGAACGATCAATGGCAAAAGGTGGTTTGATCCAACCCTGTTAGGCATAATAGACCCTAACCCCCAACCCAAGTGAGGGAAATTAGCCTATAAACATCATCAAATCATCACAACCCAAACATTTCCAAATCAAAATGATGAGGAATAAAGGTAAAAGAATGAAAACAACTCAGTAAAAGAGAGAGGAACAGAACAAACTTTAAATAGGATTAAGAGAATGTTGATCAATCCTTAATTTTTCACAATGATCCAATCAAACCAGATCTCCTGTAACTTCACCTAAACCTTGAGTTTTAGAGGGAATTTTTTACATAACGTAAGAGCTAATCCCCGAACTTAGGCCAACACCCTGTTTATAGTGGGTCAAAATTAGGAATTAGAACGACTGTGGGGCTAAAAACGGGCCACTGTGGCCAAGGGCACAAAATCTCCAGTTGGCTACGACTCGTGGCCTAGGGAACGAGTGGTTGTGGCTGGCTCCTGACTCTTTGCTCTTATTCTCTTGGCTAATTTTAGGCATGGTTCTAGGTGGGGCCTTGGGAATGGCCAGTCTTGGTCTTCCTCAACCCTTGCACTCTTCATTCCTTGTGATTCTTCGCTCCTCTTAGGCCATAGCGCACTTGAACATTGTGCTTGCATTGTCTCCTTTCAAACAGAGAACGTTTTTCTCACGATAATCAAGTGAAACACCCAAGAATTGAAACAAAAGAGTGTTCCTAAAGAGGTCCAAAGTCTGTTAAATCCTCACTAAATCAATAGAAATGCGATGGAGAGGAACAAAAAAGGAGTAGGAAAGTAAACCAAAATTAAGGCTTAGCACAATCAAATGTGAATAGTGATGAAGGTTGGGGCTAGAGCTCACAATCCAGATGTGTTTGAAGATGTGACTAGGCTAATGACATTATAAGACGACTTGATTTCTAGTCTGGAAATCAAGTCTTAGTTCAGACACATGCTACTACACCATCAGAGAAGGTAGAGGTAGGGGTTGGGCTGGCCTGCCATAGTGATCCATCTAAAGAAGAAAACAGTGATGCCTATCCTGATGGTAATGCAGGAACACTCATGATGAGTGGTGACAGGCTTGGGCCTGAACGGGAGGGTAACTCTCTCCCTGATAATAAGGGAAATGAGTCCATTTCTCAACAACCAAGGACATGGCAAGAGGGCTCGCAAGTTTGGTCATTAGAGGCGATAAATAAGTAGACAGATTTGATTACAATGAAACATTTGCTCTCATTGCCAAAATAATTAGTGTAAGATGTTTCCTTATAGTTGTAGTTGCCAAATGATGGGATCAACACCAAATGGACATCAATAGTGCCTTCCTACATGGTGACTTAGTGGAGGAGGTGTACATGACTTTACCCTAGGAATTTTACAGTGCAAATCCCAACAATGTCTGCAAACTTCAGAAATCTCACTATGGCCAGATAATGGTTTGCGAAGCTTTCTTCCAAACTTCTTGAGTATGGATTTAATAGATCCTATGCAAATTATTCTTTGTTCACATATCAGAAAAGGCAAATTTATAGCATTATTGGTTTATGTTGGCGATCTAGTTTTCAATGAGAATGATAGAGATACGTGTGTAGCATTCAAGGAATATCTTAACAATTGTTTTCGAATCAAAGATTTGGCACCGCTCAAATACTTTCTGGGGATTGAGGTGCCTCGCAATTCTCAAGGATGATTTCTATCTCAAAGAAATTATGCATTAGAAATTCTTAAAGAATGTGGAATGTTGGGAGCTAAACCTGCAGATTTTTCTATGGAGACTAATCATAAGCCGACAATTGTGACAAGACTAACATTAAATGATCCAATCCAGTATAGAAGATTTGTGGGTCACCTCATCTGCTTGACTATCACGCGGCATGAGTTGAGTTATTCTGTGCATATTTATCCCAATTTATGCAAAAGTTCGTAGAAGAACATTTGACAGTTGCTAGGCGCATTTTGCGCCAACTAAAGGGCAAGCTAGGGTAGGGGATACTTATGTGCAGTGATTCAGATTTACAAGTAGTTGCCTTATGTGATTAAAATTGGGGGGGCATATCCCATTACCAGGCGTTCTTTCACTAGATAGTTTGTCACACTTGGGGGGTCGACCGTTTTCTAGAAGATTAAGAAACAGACTACAATATCTCATTTTTTAGCAAAGGCTGAATACAGTGCAATGGCCGCAATTACTTGCGAGTTAATATGGATACATTCTCTACTTGCTTCCCTACACCTGTTTGTGAAGCTTCCTATGAAACTATTTTGTGACAATCATGCGGCTTCACACATTGTGAAGAATCATGTCTTCCATGAGCACACTAAACATATGGAGATCAATTGCTATTTCATTCAGGAGCACTTGCTTTCAGGAGAATTAATCACATGGTATCTACCTTCCAAATATCAAGTTGTAGATATATTTACTAAAGCCCTAGACAATGGTCAATTTGAGTTTTTACAACCAAGCTAGGCATTATCAACCCCCATACTCCAACTTGAAGGGGAGTAATGAGATTATTATGTAAATATTATATTTCTATGTTATGAATT
>NCQT01087180.1:6407-17153 GCA_002740465.1 Stenocereus thurberi | reverse complement strand
GTCTTAAGTGTGTTGGAAACTGGAGGTCTAATGCAGTATTGGATATGTCAACAAATCGTGACGGATCACTTTCGTTGAGACTTATGCGATGTACCATAAATAATCTTAGGGATAAGATGCTGAATAAACAAGGGTATTGTTCAAGGTTTCTCAAAGTTCAGTCGATGGGGTGTTGTGGTCACTCACAAGGATTGTATACATCACTTATGTACACTGTTTATCCTTATATACATGTCCCATTATCTTGAACAGACATCAGTTAGGGAAGGTATTTCTAAAAAGGCACATCCTTTGGCTAAAGAGGCATCAATTCAGATAAGAAATACCGAAATAACCACTCACCACGGACCATGGAAAGGACTACGAACAGACCATGGTCCCTGCTTCCCTATTCATTGGCCAAAATGAGAAAGGAAGCCAGCCACGGGCATGTCGTGGTGCCACACACGGCTAGCCTATGGGGCTCCACGCCTCTTGTCTTGAAAATCTGCTCAACACCTTCCATATTCTATAATAGATTATATCCTCATAGAATTTAATGGGAAATAATGTAGGGTTAGATTCTTACTCTTACCACTGCTTAAGAATTTTTCCAAAGAAAAAAGAAACAATAAAAATCATTCAACTTTCCGATAAAGTACTTAAAAATCACTTAATTTTAACATTGGCTACAAATAATCACTAAATTTTATATTATATCTACAACTTACTAATTAAAGAAATTTATAAGTATTTTTATTTTAAAGTGAAATAGTTCCTCACTTTCTTTTTTGATGGTAATTCTAACTTCTTTGAGGAAGGAAAAATTTTAATTTTGGGAATAATTAACATGATATTTAAAATTATTTAGGGCCAGTTTATTATTTGAAATAAGAAAATTTTTGAGGTGCATAGTAAAGTGATGGTTATTGTATTTAAATGTGTTGTTAACTATCCTTCCATTTTTTGACTCTTTGTTTTGTCTTTCAAAAAAAAGAATAATTTACACTTTAAAAGCTAAGTAGAGATAATTAGAAACTGTGCCATGCATTTAGGTAAAACAAAATATGTTAAAAAGTATTCAATAAGTTTTTTGGCGGGAATGGAAGTGGGTTTCAAATTGAGTCATAATTTAGTTTTTTTTTTTTTCAATCGATTCATTTTGTTTTTTCCCCCCCTTCCTTCTTTTAGTATAGATTTTATTTTTTGTTCTGATTTTAGTTTCTAACTAGTGTTAAGGGCCCATGTGATATGCAGAAAATCTCATAAGTTTTTATTATAGTAAGTATTTGTAGCTTGATAGTTAGAAATCACAATAAGAATGTGCAAGTTGAAAGGAAGATATTCTCGCAAGCAAAAAATTGTTAGTACTCACTTGAACTCTAATACGCTAAAAATTGGAAAAATATGATAAGTTTTCATATATTACAATAATAATATATGCTGAGAACTATTTTTAGTGATACATTTTTTCTTCTTAACGATTCATATAAATATGTCATAGAAAGCGAAAATGTTTATGAGTTATTGAACAACTAACTCCTTATAAAAGCGGGTATAGTGTTTGCATGTAAAACTGAAGAAGGCCCCAATGTGGACATGGATATTAAAATTCTAAAAAAGTGTACTAGGCACAACCAAATGTTTAAATGAGGTTGTTTCGAACTTACGGATCAATGTTATCAAAACTAGTAAACTCTCAAATCATAACGTTTGAAGTGAATCAACTTTAATTTTATTTGCTGCTCTTGCAAAAAATTAAAATATTACAATATATGAATAAACTACATAAAGGTACCTTCACTTTTGTGTAAACTACTTGGAGGACCCTTAATTTTAAAACTAATTATAAAGTACCTTGACTTATGTGATAACCAACAAAAAGGACCCTCAAAGTTTATATAGTTTATTTTTGAGGTCCAATTTTATTATTTTAATTCACGTGTGATGCTCATAGTTTTTCCTATTTGCATATTTTACCCAAGTCTTTAAAAACTTATTTTCAAAAATTTTAATTTTGTACATGTGATGTTATTTTCCTAAGTAGTAATTTAAGTCCTCTTTAATCTGGTATCAGAGCACGTGACCAAAAAATAATTAAGATAATTAAGTTAATTAATAATTAATTAAGCAAGTTGATTCTATTTAATGCTTGCATCACTCTTCTTGTTCTGCTCCAAATTATTCACATATTGTGCATACCCCAGGGCGTTCCGCTTCAGTAACATTACAATTAAATTATAACACTAATATAGTTTTAGCATTAAAAGTAAAATTAGCAAAATTAATACTAAAGTTAAGGAGGCAAAGAAACAATTGTCCCTAATCCATCTTTCTTCAATCAATGGAGTTATACATAGTGAAAAATCTAATCTAGTTATTAATACTCCATTTTGGGATAAATACTATTTCCAAAACCTAAAAAACAAAAATTCATTTCCTTTACAAGACATAAAAATCGGAAAAAAGATATGGAAGTCAACTCTTTAATCAACTGGAAAGGAAGAGAAAGAAGATGGAGCCTAAGTAGTACAATCTAGAGGAGTTACAAAATATATTTGATAAAAAACAAAATTCAAAAGAATTAAACAAAATCATGGGCGCCATAGTAGACAGATAAGAAGTACTACGTGATTATAAAGAAAAGACAGATAATGTTCAGCTACAAGAAGAAATATATCAACAAATAAACCTAAGTAAACGAGAGGATCTGGATGTTATTTCTTTACAAGAAATTAGGGAAAACTGGAAAAAAAACATGGAAAATTGGGAGCTAAATGAGATTAATGAAATTGACGAAAAGCTTAACATCGACGAATTTGAATGCAACTTAGTTAACCACATAATTTCGAAACCTAAAGAGTTTAGTGAATCATCTAGAAGAAATGCCTATTTTACAAGATCTATATTTATTCCATTAGGACAAACAATCAAATTCTCTTTTTGGTTCATCCCAAAGAAAAGTGCACCTTTTGAAAAAATTAGCCTTAATCCCAACTAGCCAGACAGGTTATGTCCTAAACATAGATAGAGCTCACAATAAAGAGAAGGTATTTGGATATTTGAAAAGGGGTATGAATAGTGTTCTAAACTTGAATACCATATACACTGTTGAAAATTTCCTAAACTATATCGAACATAGTTTTTCTATAGCTAACTGGTACGACTTATTAGATGAGTGAGGTGAAAATGTATTAAGAGTGATGTCAACGTCAGCTGTTATGTTTAAAAAATCATGTAAGGAAATCTTGTTAAAGAAAATGAGTTAATGATCAATGTCTTCTTCTCTAAAAATAAAAGAAAATGAAGAAAAAATTTCTAACATGTTGGGATATTCCTCATCAATGGGAAAATGCACCCGAGAAGAGAAGAAAAAGAAAATATTATAAGAAAATGAGCTTTAACAATAAAAGGGGAGAAAAATATAAAAGAAAGTATATAACAAGCTAACCCTCAAAAGACGAAGATTTTTTAGAAAAGTTGTATACAGGAAAAAATAGTTGTAAGTGTTGGGCATGTGGAGAAGTAGGTCATTACACAAATAAATGCAAAAATAGGAAGAACAACAAGCTTTTTGAAACATTGGGTAGATTAGACCATTTTGAGCTCAGTGATGAAGCAGCCGTAGACCTGACCTTAAAAAACAAGGGAATTGTGAAGATCCTAATGAAAGATGAATATGAAGAAAGTGATGATAAAGAAACCAGTCACATGATGGAAAATAGCTCAATTAATCTTGGTGACCTTCAAGGAAAAGAATTTACAGTAGATGGGAATGAATACGTCAAAACAGATTGGATCCTTTCTATAATACAGAAATATATAATCTATAAAAAATTCATCTTTCAATTAAAGTATAGGTATGTATGCAAAATGATGGAAGGAGATTTAGAGATAAAAGATTGTGAATTTGATGTGGGAGAAATAAATCTCATTAAGTGGGAAAACATCCTTAAACATAACAACAATATAAAGTGTAGGTATATCCATGTTAGAAGTGTCCAAATTCAAATTACACCATTGCAGTATTATGGCAAAGATATCGATCTTTATACCTTGCTTTGTGACATTAAGCATATAAATTTAACAATCAAATTATCACGGGGATTAAGACCAATTTGTGTAATGGTTCAATAGGATTCAATTATCGATCCGGATATTATGTGAGTCTCTAAGTGATGAATTTGCCAAAATATTTCTATCCATTAAGATAAAAATCGTTGGGATGACTATGAAGAGAGGCGGTTACCCCCTAAGGATATTCTGGAAAATAATCTACAACTTAGGTAAACCTATAGACCCAAATACTAAGGTAACAATAATGGAGGCAAAAAAATTTGAAAATCCTACTCCCGATACAAAAAATTCAAAGGACAAAATCTAATCCATAGGAGATAAAGAATTGAGAGGTTTTGGATATCTAGTGTTGTCAATCCCACAAAAATTAATAAGAAAAATTTAATAAAAATTTATAAGAATAGAAAAATTACCATTAAACCCTAACTATTAAGAATTATGAGTATAAGATTAGAATAGGGAGAAGAATCTTTGGCTGCTAAAGAAGATCTTAAAGAAGATATATCCAATATGACTAGTGAAATGAGTAGAATGAGTTTTGAATCGAAAAGATATAGTGTAGATCAAAGTATAAATTTAGATAGAAAGGTCATTGGGTACAAAATGAGGACTGTAAGTGAGCCTGGGATTGTTCATTAGTCCAAACCCGAACCGGATTGGATTTGACCGAAGACTAATTAAGGAAAAATGACGGACTAAGGATCGGACCGAATATGAGCTGGACTGGAATGGGACTAGACTGAAAAAATTTGGACCAGACCAGGACTGACCGAAGTAGACCGAATTTATTTTCAATTGCGGTCAGAACGAAGCTTATTGACTTAATTAATTTTGGCCAAAATCATGCTCTTATTGGTTTTGTTTGCTAACTCTAAAGAGCATTAGTTAGCACTTGGCATTAGTCTTTGACCAAAAAAATCCAAAGAAAGTCTCAAACTCATAACAAGCTTTTATTTGATTTTTAAAAAAAAAAAATAGTTGGTCCTCGGCATTCCAAACTTTATCCCAATCAAAAGATCCACAGCTGCCAATATATCTCCAGACCAGTTGACTATACCTGACCTGACCGAAGACTGAATAAGGGAATTTGTTGGGCTGAAGACTGGAACGAATGCACTTGGTCTGGACTAGTTGGTCCAGTTTGACCCGATATTCAGTCTAGTCCTAGTTTGGACCGAATAATGTATACCCCTAAGTGAACCAATTTATGAAGATGAATTAGTCAAAATTATGACTATGGAGATATGCTATGAAGTCACCAATACTAATTCTAATAGCGTTCATATCCTAATAAATATATGTTCAGAGGGATGTAATAGATTTGAATTATGTAATTTGATAGTGGTTGTTCTATTTATTTCGGAAAAAGATCTCTATTTCTAGAATTCATGTGGGAAAAAAAAGTAAAAAATGATTTACAAGTAAAAAAAAAAGGGCTTATAATAGCATAATGAGCCACAATGAAGTCATAGAAGGGTTATCCATAAAAATTGGAGGAGACCAATGCAGTATACCAGTTCTATGTGTTACTGATCAACCCTCCCATGATATAATTATTAGTAATAGTTTTCAAAGGCTATACTCTCTATGCACACCATAAGCCAAATCATATTTACAATAAACAGTCACTTGGTTCCCATTGATAAATTAAATAGAGCACGCACTCATCAGAAGATTGAGGTTGTAGACAATCAGCATGGTGAGAAGGTAACCCCTGCACAATCTGAAGTAGCAATAATGATTTCATTACTAGAGTTATCTGTTAAAAAAAACATATTGTTGAACAATAAGAGCAATTATACAAAGAACTCTATTATGATAATCCAATAAAATTTTGGGACAAAAATAAAACATTTGCAAAGATTGCTTTATTAAATCCCAACACTATTATCTGAGTTAAACAAAGGATAAATAAATCAAAGAATTATTGGATAAAAGGTTAATCATGAATAATAAGAGTCCTCACACCAGTCCGACATTCATGGTGACAATCATGATGAACAAAAAAGAGGAAAATTTAGAATGGTAATCAATTAAAAAAGCTTAACGATAATACTATCTTTTATAGCTATTATATTCCTAACAAAACAATTCTTTTCAATAGAATTCAAGGAGCTTCTTGATTCTCAAAAATGGAATGTAAAAGCGGATACTGGCAAATAGAAATGGATTAAGAAAGCATTCGTTTAACTGCTTTTAGTGTACCTTAAGGATATTATAAGTGATAGTAATGCCATTTGGTCTTTAAAATGCGCCTCAAATACTCCAAACAAGAATGGATAACATATTCGAAGATCTTGATCACTATTATCTAGTGTACATTGGTGACATTCTTGTCATTTCCAAGACCATAGAATAGCACAAAAATGATGTTCTACCTATTACCCACAGATGCACTGATCATGGTATTATCGTTGGTAAGAACACATGCATTTATGTTGAATAAGAAATAGAGATTTTAGGCCTACAACTAAAAGCTACACAAATCATCCTATAAAAACATATTTTAGCAAAGAATGGAAACTTTTTCTGATAAGATTGAAGATAAGAAGCAATTAGAAGGTTTTGTTGGATGTCTTACCTATGCTTTATACTTTATTAAAGATTTAGCTAAAATTAAGAAACCTTTTACAACAAGAGCTGAAAAAAGAAGTAAGCTGGACAAGGACTCATAGTAATTCAAATATTGATCAAAACTTCAAAAAAATGTGTACAAATCTTCCTATTCTTAATTTACCGAATGAAGAAGATGATTTAATTCTTGAGACAAATGACAGTAATGAGCACTAGAATATAGTACTCAAAATCAAAGAAGAAGAAAAACTCTATAAATACTGCAATGGAAATTTTAACAAAGCAGAATACAACAATCCCATGATGAAAAGAGAAATCTTTATAGTCACAAAGAAAATTGAAAAGTTTTTAATCTTTTTAGACCAAAAACCTTTTCCTATCTAAACTAATTGCAAAGGAGCACTTCATTTTGTGAAAAAGAATTTATCAAATATGCAGGCACAAAAGCGACTCCTATATTGACAATTATGGTTTAAGCAATTTTTTTAATCTATTGAACATATATAGGAATCGAATAATTCTTTAACAGATGGTTTAACTTGTGAACTTGTCAATCATGATCACCAGAGGAAATTCAAACTGAATGTCATCACTACTACGGCGAGTTTCTCCTTCTAGAAGAATTCTTATGGATATTTTGGAGTTTCACCCAAAAAGTATATCACATTTTGGGTTGTTGTTGTCTGCCTATCTAATAATATAGAGATTCAATGTTTTAGAGTCACAACAGAATTATTTAAGATGTCCTTATAATGCTTAAGCAAAAATAAGCTCCCATGTTCAAGAAAAATGGATCATTGACTGGTATACAGGTTGCATTAACTACTGTCATAATTATTCATATGATATTTGGAAATCATGGAGTACTACAATCTTTTTCCATGATCGATCTAGAGTTGGTGGAGTTAGACTCCCACCAAACTCAACTGCTCTAGATGCCCCCATCATGGAAGTCTCGAAATATGAGATGATATCTTACCTCATGGAAATCCCTTATTTCAAGTACCGATTCTTCTCAAGTGTAACTCAGTTTCAAGAGTATATGTTTACAAGAATCCATTGGATTATCATACCTCCTAATAGTCCACTAAGAGGCCCATATAATAGAAGCGTGTATATTGAGGTACATTACATATTAATTAAGTATGAAAATGAAAACGTCAAACCAACTGATTATCTTGTTCAATTAATTGATCTAAATGATCCTAATGGTCAATGACAAGAGTGGTTTCCAGAGCAACAAGGAGTAATTAATAATCCTGCTTTAGCAAGAACCATTGATTTTTACAATGTTTATCATCAAATGTGAGCATTGATTGAACGGAACACACTAATGCATTTCAAAAACAATACTTTCGTTTATCATAGTGATTTCAACAAATATATGAAGGCAAAAGGAGCTAATTCAGAGAATATCTTTGATTATCTCTTCGATGTTGAAGCTAAAAGTTTCTGTCAAAAAAGGAAAGAGATATCTACATCATCTATTTGAGAAATGGGATCTAGAGCATCTTGAACTTGATGAGAATTTTGATGATTATTTGGATAATGATGGACTCGAAGACATTATTGAAGAAAAAGAAATGCGGATTCTCAATACGGATGACTAGTNNTTTCAGCTTCAAGTGTTCTGAAAAGTTGTTGTAGCATTATGTGTTATCTTATTATGTGTTAAGTCAGTAAAATGCAGTCTACTATAGCCATATGAAAGTATCTTGTATTAGTGTGTGTACTGTAATCATTAGGGCATGATGTGTAGTCTATCTCCATTGTATAAGAAGAAATTGAGTGTTGTAAAAGGACACATGCATTTGAACATACTTGAGTAAAAGTGAAGTCGAAATTCTTCATTTCTTTATGAGCAAGCATATCTAATGATCTTAGTAGTTTGAGTCCTTTTTCAATATTTCCATTGTAATATTTCTACTTTTAAGCTTCCAACAAAGAAATTTTCCAGTAGGGAATGTTATTCAATCGAACCTTATGTTTTAAACGTTATAATTTCTTGATTAAAGTGTCATTATCCTCAAAGATATAAAAACTTGATTAATGACTACGATCTGAGTTAGGAAATGAAATAAATTTGTGTTGTGCCTAATCTAAGGGAGATGTGATTGATATTAGCAATCTCTGTAAGCTGAAAACTAGAGAAACTCTAGGGTCTAACGCTGACTAAGTTCAGGTAATAATCAAAACTCTTTAATTAAACTTTATTATTTTGCTAAGCTTGGTTGCCCTATGATCACAAAAAATATAATATTTATGATATAAGTAGTAAATTATGATAATTAGTACCACTAAAGTCACTATAAGAAGTGATAAGTACCCGTGGAGTATATCATTTTAGGATCATTTTGATGCGTTTTTAGGGAATTCCAAAGTTTTATGCTTAGATTTTACCCCAAAAATCTCATTTTACGCTTGGGTATAGTACTTTTGCAGATTTCGAGACCTTTTTTATCAATAATTAACCCTTAAAAGTCATCCTTATTACTCACCACCGATGCCCTCAGTCACTATGCCCATGGAATAAAAAGAAGAACAGAAGAATGCAGAGGCAGTATACACTACGGTCTGCCCGCGGTAAATGTCACGGTCCATGGTGTCTCTATTTCATGTGAGACTATTTACTTTCTTGTGACTTTTCAACTTCCAAGCAGTTTTTAATGTCATTTATACGCGTGGTTATTCAGCTTCCAGCAACTTTGCTATAAAAGGGGGCTTTCACCCTCATTTCAATACACATCATCCCAATCCATCATTCTTTCCACCATCTAGTTAGATTTAGATTTCATTTTAGAGTGAGGGAGAGTAAGTAGAGGAAGAAGATTCGCAAGGAAGCGGGATTGGGTTCTGCAATCAAAAGATTCAAGCACGCATTTTAGCTGAGCAAACTCTTCTATGTTCTCTTCTCTTTTCTCTTTAGATTTATCATTTTAGAGTAGTTAGATGTTTAATTTAATCATGTGTGAGTAATTTAATTTTTGTTTAGGGATTTAGTAGTTTATGAAAGTATTGTTGGATCATATTTTAATTTAAAGAATTGTGCTTATTTTCATGATTGTTTTGATTTCGTTCTATCGAGTAATTATCATGTTGTGAGTAGATTTTTTGCCAAAGTTTGCTTGCACACTTGAAACAATCGGGTGAAAAATTGAAAGGTGACATTTAATTGTTGAACTGCTTGATAAACTTGACATTAAGTCGTCTCGAAAGAGAGATTTGCATGTTAGTAGGACTAGAAAGTAATCGAAGATGTTTAACTTGGATTAAGACAAATTAGTTCGAAAGAATAACTTTTGCTTAGTTTAGGCAAATTTGGTTGATTTCGAAAGAATAGGCCAAATTTTTGCATAGATTGTAATTCCTCGAGATTAACCGGTTAGAGAGAAAGCACATGTTTGTCGTTTTGATCCAATCGCTTTTCATAACTGCATAAATTTCTAGGCATGTTCCCCTAATTGATTTAAAATTAGAGAATTAGAAGTTGTTAAATTGAAACTCCGTGGATTAGTTATAGTTGTTTCCTTATCTTCGTATTTTTATCACTCTAAAGTTTGGATTCACTTAGCATATCTTGACGGAATATAGTTACAACACCATCGTGTGCTTGCGGCCGTGTCAAGAAGTTAAATCATTTAAAACATGCACATTTCTTGAAAAAATCCAAGAAATAGCAAAATTATTAAAAAGAGCTTATTTTGGATCAAAGTTGTAATTTCTAAAAGATTCGGGCCAAACTAGTAAGAAAAAGGACCTAAATATCTATTGTCCAAAAATATAAGGTACCCCAGAATTAGTTTTAAAAAGACATAGGCTTAAAAATAATTACCTTAAAACTCAGGGTACCTGAAAGTTTCTAATTGAAAGGTCGCATTGAAAGTAGTATTAGGAATATGATATAACTTTTTTGATTAAAAGTGATGTCGTATAATATTCGATCATTACTAAGCATTGCTTTTTTTTTTTTTAAATTGGAAAGATAATCTTTGAATTGCAACTAATTTTATAAAATCTTTTTGTGCGGAGAAAACGTTAGTTGACTTATTCTTTTTTAAAAAAAATAAAAACTGTTAATTATATTTAAAATTTTGTTGGAATGACATTTGTCAAAAT